>JAODLI010004460.1:0-29251 GCA_027575585.1 Percopsis omiscomaycus | reverse complement strand
GTAAGTTTTACCTGGATATAGACTATGTCAATACATTCTAATTGGTTGTTAGATATTTGTTTAATTCTGATTGGGTTGACAAATAAGAAAGATCGAGAAAATTAAGAGCCTGAAAAGAGAGAGGGAGAGAGACGAAGAAGTCGGCGGAGAGGCGAGAGTAGGGGATCGCATGAGAGCTGCATAAGACAAGAGATACGAACAGTTGATCGAAAAGGAACTTTGTAGCCGGTATCCTGGTGGGAGAGATTGTTGACAAAATAGTCCAAGCGACAGACTGTTTCCTGACCGAGTTCGACGAGAACGAGGGAGTGGGATTCGGGCAGCGGACAAGTCACTGAGGTCGACGAGAATCAGGTAGACGTTCGTTTCTGTTGTTTTGCTCACCAGAGCGAAGAGGATCGGGTTTTTGTAACGGGACTACAAACACGTGCAACGAAACAGGCCTGCTACGATGGGGTGGTAGGGAGGTTTGTTGGCTGTTGAATGTAAATTGACCCAGTTATAACCGTATAAGCCACTAATTAGTCGGCAGTTTATGTGTGACCGTGTAAAGGTAGAGCTCCTGATATGAATGTAAATTGGATATAAAAAATTGCTATATTCTTTTGTGTTTATGTAAAGTGACCGTGTGGTTAAAGAGACATTGACATATTGTGATTACAGTCTATATTTGGGGGAATGTATTTTATTTGACAGTTGAATAATAATCATTTACTGTTAAGAAACCAGTTGTGGGACTGACTTAATATTATGTTTATATTCCTGAGTAAATAATATTTTGTACCTATTTCACTGATTTACTGTAGATTAATAAATTAGGAACTCAAAAGTGAATACCTATTTTGCTAAACGAACCCAATAGCTACTTTCATTTATCTGAGAAGGGTTGAAAGTGCTACAATAGGATAGGGGTTAGTGAAGTTTTCTACCCGTAAAAAGCTCATTGGTTCAGTCCCTGACATGCGCAGTCTATCTCTAAGCATCCTTGAGCAAGATGCCTAACCCCTACCAGCTCCTTAATGCTTTTAATCACCATACATTACTTGTTAATTTACCTAAATGTATATAAAGTCATATGTAGTACATGCTGCCCACACATTTTATGCAATGATGTTTTAGTTTTAATGAAGGGGTAAAGACAATTGTATCGTTCAGTTACACTAAATGTCAAAGCAGTAAAATATAATTATCTGTTAACTCGTGTCTTGTTGATAACATTTTTCAGATTAATTGCTAGTGTATATCAGTGTGTTGCATTTCTCCTTTATGTTTTTCTGTTTCTGTGGATTTTTTTATCAACAAAGTGTGCATTGATGCATTGGGTCCTCATTTTTAGGATTCACGGCTCGTCTCCCACAGCAGTATGATAAGCGGTGGCCGGTCCCCACAGAGCACCCCCCCACTACGTCTCCTCCTGCCCAGGTGTCTGGCCTCTGGCCAGGGTCACACCGCCGGGCCACCTGCCCGTCTGCTCGGCCGCTGGGATTCATCACAGGGTTCGACGGGGGCAGGCCACTTGTTAAGGAGCCGTCTGTCGGGGAAGCTGACACCTTCACGGTGCAGAAATTAGGCGGTGCGCCTACCCCCCCCCCCCCCCTCCGTCTCCCTACCCTGCCACTGCTTGTGTTGCAGGCGAAAATCTGTTCTCCCCTCGCATCTTTTCCCTGCAAGTGGTGTCAGAATGTGAGGGGGCAGACTGGGGGGAAATCTGCTCAGGCACTCATGTGTGACCACGTCAAATGTCCTTCACTTCAGAGGAGTTACTATGCCAAAAGACGGAGAAAGACTTTCCACAGAGAGCAAGTTCCAAATGGTGGCAGAACATTATTTATATCTACAGTTAGCCCATCCTCATTCTATAGAGGACTATATAATTAGGCTGTAATTCCAGCCAGGGTTGAGAGCCGGCAGGTGTTGAGCCCCTTGACCAGGAATGAGAGGCGTGAAGGGGCCCTGGGACCATTGCTGCCAGCATCTGAGATGGTCTTCCTTGTTCTAGATGTGTAATTGGTTGTTCAGAGGAGTCCCATGGTTACTAAACATGGATCATGTTTTCTGCAGGCCTGACATCATGCTAGTTAAATCAGAGAGGCTGGGCATTTTCAAACTCAACAAGGAGACACCATAGTTCTGTCTTTTTTTCTTTCTTTAGCTTCAGGATACTGAACTACAAAGAGAAATAGGAAAATAGTCCCGGGAAGGATTTGGCGATTTTCTACTTTGACTGAGATAGGTTTGGGGAGGGAATATATCATGTATTTTGTATTTCTGTTTATATTTGGTCTAAATCACTATCATTAATTCCTTGTTTCTCTGATGTGAGGAGTTAACATGCAACAGGAGAGCAGGTTGAATTAGGTTCTAGAGGTTTGCTCCACCTCACACTGAACATTGCACGTGACTGCCAGCTGGGCAGGAGGACACATCCACCGGTTGTGCACGTTTTCTCCTGTGACTAGTACCTGCATTTTTTTTCTGTGCACATGCACACAAAGTTTTTGTAACAGCAAGCAAGGGTGGCTTTTGACCTTCCCCAAGGTAGGATGGAGTGACTGGCACTCAGTATGTGACCTCTACAATAAGCTTCCTCCCACATATCTAGCACATAATAAATGTGATGTGTATTAGCCTTCAAAATCAACACATGAGCCATGGTTTTGAAATCACTGTTAATGTTTCAGTAATACAACTTTGATTAAAAATCTAAACAGTAAAAGGAATAAAGGAAAAGGAAAGTGTGTTTTTTATATCTTTATTTCACCTGCAAATATTTTTTCTTTGACACATTTCTTTGACACAAGTGATGCCTTCTGGGATATATGCAATAACCTCACTTTGATTGGTTAGACTCGACAAGTAATGCAGTACACAGATCATTTTGATGTCACAGATTTATATTCATTCCATTAAAAAAATTCAAATCAAATGAAAAAGCTACAGCCAATCAAGATAAATCATTTGTAAACAAGTTTCTGTTTGTGTGCCATGTTTTACTAGAAAAAATTGTTTAGATTTCCCATATAATTTGCCTTTTAATAAAAGCTATTTGTAAAAGTATAAATGTTTATAGTATATGCTGACGACAGCTCAGTTTTAATTTAGTTAAAGATTGTCGAGGCTCACTGACAGCAAAGCCAAAAATCCACATCACCCTCAACCATCGCCTCTGTCTCATTCCACCTTTCTCTCGTCTTCCCAGGCACATATTGCAGGTAGATAAAAAGAGGAACAGAGATTGGGGGATGCTAGCAATTTCAATGAACATGTGGGGCGCAGGTAACAGTGTCTGTTGAGCGGCAAATAGTCTTTAGCTGTCACACAGCCCACCAGCAGGAGAGGAAAAGGAAAAGAGAGAAGACACAGAAGATAATGTTCTATTCAAGTCATGGTGAGAAGGGAAATGGGAAATGGATAGTGGAGAAGCTACATTTTACCGTTCATTCATGCCTCTGACATTTGGTTTCATTTCAGCTGTAGGAACGGTCAAGTATTGTCAATGGAATTTTTGCATAGTTTCACGTCACAAATATAATCTGGATTATATTGTTGATCTCAGCCATTAAATATTTATCCCTGAAGCAACCTTATAATGCCCATTGACATTCTCAGTAAATTGCACCTAGTCTAGTGAAACATTTCGTGCAGTTTGACCTTTACAAATAAGAAGCCTTTTATACTGTCATTATGACCAAGCAGTGCATGCGGAGGCATCACGTTTACCAATAACATCCAACCAGGCAGGCAGGGACTCTAGGCTTGAAGCAGCTGTGTTTTGTTGCAACTGGTGTTACTCCACCTGGAAGAACTGGCTCGCCGCAATACACACCCCATTCAAAAATGTGTAATCGGTTTTACTTCTACATACATACATTTTTCAGGTGCCACACTTGACTCACATGTCGCTTCATAATATTCCCTTGGTGCTTCTGTATATCGATTCTAACAAGCAGAGCAGCAGCTGGGGCCGGAGCAAGCATAGAATCGATGAAGATGTTATGATGATGTTAGTGCTAAACATGAAACAAAAACACACCTATACACAGTATATATATATATATAAAATAACATTATATCCCTCAACTACAAATACATCTGATTGTATTTGATGCTGTTCTACGGCGCGCGTGCATGTGGCTTGAGATGGGGCTCTCCAGCGTTGCAGGACGTGACGTCCTCTTCCTGTGGTACTGCGCATGTGCCAATGGAGCACACTGTCAAGCTGGCGCAGCCGTAACCCTCGATCCTCGTGCCTCGCCGCGACAATGAGCAAAGCATGTTGGGAAGTCAATTTATAAGTCTATGCTTCCAACTAAAGGGATCTGAAAGACAGAGAAGAGAGAGGGTGGGCGTGAGGGGTTCAGAGGGAGAAGAGAGAAAGTGAAGCACAGTCCACGACAGTCTATTCCCCAGCCAGAGACAAATTTTGAGGCAGTGTTGCGGCAACTCCGCTGCAGTTGTGCGCTCACCCCAGGGGCTGCTGAGTGTCTCTGGCACGCTCTTATCATCACAGGACGGCGCGCTACAATGTGACGGGCTGGACACCCATGGTACTGCTCCCTGACAGGGCACAGCACTGGCTCAAATGGATTGCACGTATCACACACACACTGTCTACAAAACGAGTGCGCACACACATACAGTACACTCGCTGTAACGTCTTGGGAACTGCTCCTTGCAGTTCCACACCCTGTTAGTCTTCCACGCCATGTTTTCCTGGTGTTCCATGTTTTGCTCCGGTCCGGTTTTCTGTCTCCCTCGTTGCCTTGTGTGTTCATTTGATTATTGTTTTCACCTGTGTCTCCCCATGTGTATTTAAACCCTGTGTTCCTCTTTGTTTGTAGATTATTTCATGTCCATCCATGTCTCTAGCCCACCGTGTTGGTTGCTTTCTCAGTGTTTTTGTTAGTTTGTCTGCCTTTGTCGCCGATTCCTGTCTTCTCCTTTTGTACCTTTGCCATTGTAGATTGCCTCGTTACCGAACCTTGCCTTGTACCTATTTACTTACCTGCACTTGGATGTGGCCAGTAAAATCGAGACACACAGTATGATGTATTGTGATGTGAGGATTTTGAATATTATATTTACACACTATACACGTGTGTGTGTGTGTGTGTGTGTGTATATATATTCTGTATATATTCTGTATATATTATTCGTCATTTTCAAATCACCTTCAAACTGAGACAGGACATCGGCATCACTCTACTTTGGTCTTCTAAAGCTCACCTTTATCAAATCAGAAAACCCTTATTAATGTCACAGAATTCCGGTGTATAATAAGTGACAGAGGAAAAACACTTTACTTAGCTGTTGCGGCGCACGTTATTACTTAGGGGTTTTACATAAGTGTCATATGCCCCCGTATTCTGGGTTGGCGTTGACATGGCAACCACTCAAGAAGCTATTTAATCAGCCCACGGCATGTGGCAGGTCAACCTAACTCAGGGAGAAGAGGACACATGCTTTTATGTGTGTATAATGAGAACACACATATATTCAGACAAGACACAAAGCAATTAAATCTGGCGTGCGCTTGGTTTTTCAGGTCATATTTTCTTTCCAACACATCAGTAAAAGTGTCTTTTTATTTAGTGTTCAGACATAATTGGAGATTTTCCCAGTTTTGACACCTACATGTTTTTTCCAAACTGCCTGCATACCGTCCCTCTATGTCGAGCTGTCCTCATGTGATCCTAATATGAACCGTCAAATAGCACAGCAAAACAAAAACAATTCCAGTCATACAATACAGGAACCATAACAATCATGTATCTACGAGCAGAATGTCCAAAACTGAGATAACATGTTCATGTATAAAGAAGGTCACAAAACTGGCATAGTAATGTCAGGGAGATGTCAATAACACAGGGTCTGTACACGCACACACAATCCTCAGGTCTAATCAGCCAATTTCACTCAAGCCAAATTAACTTTTTGTTTTGCGTATGTGTGTGTGCATGTGCGTTTGTGTGTGTGGGAGAAAGCTGTAATTCCTACCCTATACAGGAAGCAAAAAAATGGATGGGTGGATGGATGGATTTCAAACTAAATTAATTTCAGTAAGTAAGGTACAGATAAAAATCTGCTTAGCCATCAATTAATAAACGTCTTTTATGCCATTAAGCATTCAGTTATTTTTTGTGTTTTTACGAACACACAATTAATTTAGTTTCATTACTTTATCCATCTAATCAGCAATACACCATTAATAAGCCAACCCTGTGTGTCACTTTGTGAATAAATATTATTTGTCATTAATATTTCCTGTGTGTAAATCCTTACTCAATCCTAACAACACAGGAAAATTAAATGTTTCTATAAGCTGCATCATAAACGAACATACCGTATACCTTAGTAATTTAGGCACTTTTTGGATTGTTCCTTTGTTTTCATCTTCCATTTCCTGGCTTATGCATGTAAGAACTCGAATGAGTAAAGAACCAGTTGGCTGTAATTTTCATTTTGCATGTATTGGTACTGTACGTTACAGGGCATGCGGATACACAGTGAGCAGATGGAATCCCAACCACCAAAAAGGGAGAGGGGTTATTGTTAGGCTTTTAACACGACAAAAACACAAGAGCTTTTTACTCTGAATAAAGTATGACCTCAATGTTCAGATTTTATTATTTCATCAGGACCAGAGCAAGCGCGCTCGTGTGCTGAGTCAAAACACATTTGGCTCTCCCATTTTCACTTGCTTCTCATCTTCTCAGTTTCAGCCCCGGGAGAGGTATTTTGAGAAATGGCCAGGGCCAAGAACGAATTGTCCTCCATTGTTGTTGTTGACTTATTCAGTTATTCGGCCATTTGGCAAATGGACACAAATGGAACCTGCATCTCTAAATGATTCATTGTAAAAAAAAAAAAAAACCTGGTGGAGGATTTTAGCTGCGAGGGCTCTGGGCTGCTCTTCCATCACCAGGAAATCAGTATACCTAGAACAACTGCCCAACTCTGGAAAGGAAATCAGCAGGGTACTGGAAATACAGGATTTTACTGAATCTGTTTAAAACTTGTATCAAGTTTGCCAAAGAAGGAAATAATTATCCCAAAGTAAAATACAGCAGCAACTTGAAAGAACCAACTATATGACTCTGCATGTACAGTAGCTTAGTTGGATTGATAATGTTAGCCAATTGAATATTTACCGTCGAGGGTATTCATTTAAAATGAAAGTTACCATATAGAGACTTATACCGTATACTGTAGCTCCCATTCTCTTTGTACTGACAAATGTTTCTTCAATAATCCAACGCATTAAGAAATGCATGACTTAATGGGAGTACACCATCCTCGCTCCACTGCTGAACACACACAAATAAATAAAACTTGCAACACACACATTAGGCAATCAAACACATTTTTATTTGTGTGTAATTTCTTATAGTGGAATATATTTTTTTAACTGCATGTAAACCCTTGTCTAAAATGAGGTCATGATGCCCACGGGGAGCGTATTGTCTACGGGCACTGCTTGACATACTGTATAAACAATTGCACACGCACACCCGCGCACACACACACGCGCACACACACACACACACATATTTACATTTACGGTACATAATTTCCTGTTGTGTGAGCTTTTAGGGATGAACGTGCATGCGAACCCATCCTTATGGGTGTGAGCAGGTGTGTGTGTGGGTACAACACGTGTGAGTCTGTATGCTGTTTCTCCATGCCCCGAGGTTGTGTGGTGAATACTGGCACCGCGTCACAGGGTGATGGAGGGGCATCGACCCGCTGCACTGCCACCCACAGCGCCGAGCCCCACAGTATTTCCAGTGCGTCAGTCAGAGCAACGAGTGGAACCAATGCTGCCGTGATTAGTCTGGCCGGGGGGTAAATGAAAACCATTAACAGTGTTTTTCTCCCTGATGCCTCAAATACAGGCGCATGAGAGAGGTGATTTGAATTGCTAAAGCCACAGTAAGCCTCATTTGTTGCTGGACAATCGCTGTCGCAGGTTTTTTTTTTTACATGCTGCTTTTAGAGTGACTCTGCTTTGTTTTGTCTCTGTCTTGGAGAGAGAATCATTAACAATGCTCAGAATCGGTTGATTGTGGACTGGAGCCAGTGCCATGTAATATTGACAGAAATGTGTCAGTGATGAAACTTTTTATTGCCTGAAAACAAAATACTGACAGGAAAGTAAATATAGTTTATTTATTTTAGAAACTGGCCATGTAATGCTGCAGTTCCAACCAAATATTTACAAAACCCTTAGTTTTAATGACTGTGGAATAATATGCTGGAAATATTTATTAAAAATGGTGTGTACTAAAATGAACTGAAATCCATGATGTGGCTGTTATCTAGTGTAACACTGCCGTTGGCCTTCATCATGTCTTGGGGCATTGTATTGTACTTTTTTCAGTTTCCTGCATATTTGAGGTCAGAAATTGGTTGATGCTGTTTTAAAGTTTAATAATTAATCTCAAATACGTAACCTCTTTCATTGCACTCATGGACAGATGTAGCCTTTGTCTGTTTCCTCATCCCTAGCCTAACCTAACATATTTATGATGCTGGCTCCAGGTAGACTGAGAATGTTTGACTTGATTTAGTATGTGAAGCCTTCCTTTGTCCCTGAAAATGAGCTTCTTTCACAAGATTTCAAAGCAATTATCCAATTCCATACCCTTTATCTAATGGGCTCAATGGCCCATTTCTAAAAGCTTTGAATGAAGGTAAAAGGGATACACATTGACAACAGATAAACATAGGCAGGCGGAAATGATTTATCCCTCAGCAACAGACGATAAACGGACTGGAATAAATAGAAGATCCTGTATTTGATTGCATTTTCAGTCAGGATCACTTTACACTCTCGACACCCCTACGTCCACATGCACGCACACAAGCATAGCCCATAACCACCATCACTACACAAGCATATCCGTAATGTAAACATTTTGTTAGTTAATATTGAGTTGCATACATTTAATAAACAGCACATTTGTACAGACCAATGCAAAACATTTACAGTAAAAGTTTTTAAAAAGCAATGCAAATGCAGTAAAGTGATATTTTGGCATAAGAGTCAAAAATCTTATGCTCTTTTTCATGTTGTGTTCTTTGAATGAGCAATGAAGCATAGCATGCAGAGGGAAAGCTTAATAGTCCAAGAGGGAACCATTTAGGATGATGAAAGACACTAATCCTGAAGACAACACACTTCCAAAAGAGAACAAAGGCCCGTGCAGGAAAAAGCCTTTCATTTGGAGAAAATGGTAAACAACAGTTTGGACTCAGTGTAAAACAAGCTTATCGCTATTGGGGAGAGAAGCCCCACAAAACAGAAACAATGCCTCGTGAACAATGCAAACATGGCAGAAAACACAGTAGTGGCATGTTTATAGGCGATACCCCGCATCGCCATGGTGGCTGCCTTCACGGGGGGTTGGGTACGCACCTGTTCTTCCTTTAATTGTAACGAAGCAAGAAACCCCCCCGTCACCTGCCCCCCTCTCTCGCTGTGGTCTAGTCCCAATTTCATGGCTGGGCCTTTCCCCATGTATAATTCATGAGCCACATGCTTGTTTTACACCCCACGTACCAGCGGCCATGTTGTGGCGCCCTGAGGGGCCATCGGCTATGCCAGCCTGTAATCTGCTTACACACAGAGCAACCAGCACACAGCTCTCCTCACCAATTACACTCCAGTCCTGGAACGGGCCTCTCTCTGACACCAGGCCGGTTGTGATCATCATGTCCTTCAAAGAGCCATTGAGTGGGCGAGAATAAACATACCGTACATGCTCGCCTCCGATAGGGAGGTAATTGGTTGGGCGCTCAATGTGGGGCCAGTGTGGCGGGCTGCAGATGAAAAACACTTCTCTGGATGTGCTCTCGCTGCGCCGACTGCTCAGCTTAAGGCAAGGTTAGCGAGCGCAAGTAACGTTCAGCAAGACAGTCGAGCCACGGAGCTCGCATGCTAAGCTCGAGACTGAAAACAATGAATGCAGCTTGACAGTTGGTCTATGAGGACTTGCATCGTTTTACACATGCTGAAGTCACCGGTGCGCACACTGGCACACACATACACACACATGCATCAAAACTCACAAACAGAGACATAGGCGAGCGCATTTTGGCACATACACACAAACAAAACGCGACACTCACATGGGCATACACGCCCTAGCTAGCTATCACAGGTAAATGGGGTAGAATGCAGTCCTCTGTAGTGGGTAATGAGCGCTGATTGTTTGTGGCAGGACTGTAGTAAGCCTGATTTCCCAGCTGAAGAATGCGGGGCTTTGTACACATCACATAGTTGTCAGCGAGAGACACAAAATGGGCTGAATTAGACAGCTAGAACCACTTTACCATTTAGCAACAGCACCGGAGCAGAGAGGGAGTTATTCAGGGATGTGATACATCATACCATTTTACGTAGAAACACGTACTTGTGTATTATATAGCGCCATTAGATGCGTGGGAAAAGGGTAGCTGTTATTAAAGGGCACAACCAGTTATGGAGTTGCAAGCGCGTTAAAGTAATGCTGACAAGTACATGACACAAGGGGCAGGATAGCCTAGAGGTCTGGGTGTTGGACTCCCAGCCGGAAGGTCGTGGGTTCAAACCCGGGAGGTGGCCTACCTGTAAGCATCCTTGAGCAAGATGCCAAACCCCTACATGCTCCATGTAAAATGTACTAATTGTAAGTCGCTTTGGATAAAAGCATCTGCTAAATGCTATAAATGTAAACAAGGATGGACAAAAAGGTTAGAAAAGCACTGTGTGACATGGGTTTTAATTCACCCCTTTCAAAGTCTTATATACACCTCACAGTATTGTGTTACGTGTATTTGGTTACATTATTCATACATTTTGGATAATACTTTGAACTAATAGAGCTATAAACCTTTGCCAGTAATATGAAAGTGAAATGCGATGTGCCAGGGCACTGCAAAGATGATTTCTTGTTTATATGTTCAGTATATTCTAGTTTCATAAATAATATTTATAGAGCTAATAATTATTTTGATTAGTAGCCGTATAATGTTAATAGATTATTTTCTTACATTGCAATACAACCCTGGTTGATATCACTTTCTCATTAGCGGTTTTCCTCACTTGACGACACGCAGTCAATAATTCATTGATCTAGAGTGTTTTATTCATAAGTTTCAGGGAGCGGGGGATCATTAAGAAGAGTTTTCTGCGAGCTTTGACTAGCACTCTATGAAGGGAAATGATTCCCAGTGAATATGAGAGGAGGGCGGCAGCTTGTTGCAGTTAGGATTTTCATATTCATATCGATGCCAATGATGGTGAGGGAGCCCAAAGGCTCTTACAGGCCCGGGGGCCAATCCAGTCAGCAAAGGTCAACACATGATAGAATAAAGACACAATGTGTCTTTATTCATGGGTTTGGTTCCCTTTAAACAGAAACTGCTAATACGCTTTTATAGAACATTTGCTAATATAACAGCAGAAAATGTGGAATGAGTGATGTCGGGGGAAACTCCACTTTGGGAGATCTCAATCCTCATAAATGGGATATCGCAGTAGTCAGCTAATTAGGAGAGAAACAGCATTGGATCCAATCTTGGTCTAATTTACTAACTAATAAGACACAGGATTCAATATCTTGTTTTTGTACGTGAAATGTATTGAAACGTTTAATTTACTGCACAAGCACACAAGGATCTCATGCTTAATATATTTATAAAACTAAACTTTTAAAACAAAACTTTTTGAATTTAACTTAGAATTTTGCTAATGTAATACATAATGCTGACTCCACATACAAATACACTTAGATTAAATAATACAACATTACCATACTGGGACACCATGCTGCAATGATCAATGGGCTAATGCAAATTATTGCATCATTTTTGTGAGTAAACAGTGTGAAGAAAATGTCTTTCTCTCCCCCCTCTCTATGTATCTATCTATCTCTCTATCTATCTCTCTCTCTCTCTCTGCCCTGTCGAGACATCTGCCTTAGGCTGAGTGAGAAGCCCTGTCTTGGAAGATGTTCCCACATGCTTCCTGTGTGGCTCCCTGCTTGGATGCCTGGGTGGGAGCTGCAGCGATACAATTGTCTGCTAATCAAGGGTGTGCATGTTGGGAGTGTGTGTCTGTATGTGCGTGTTTGTGTGTGTATGTACAAGCTAGAGTTTGTGCTTGTAGGAAAACATGGTCCAGCACATGACCCACGGCACAATTGGAAGTTTCACTGTTTCACTGAATGAATGCATGTGTGTGTGTGTGTGTGTGTTTGTGCCAGAGTGAGCTGATGAGACCTGACAAGGAGCCAGTAAACTGTTCAGGCCACATTAAATGTGCACACATAATGCCAACTTCTGTATCAGTGTAAAGGCCCTTTTACACTAAGCACGACGCGAATAAACGACACGAAAAAGCGATGTGAAATCATTTTAAATGCATTATACAAAATGACACAACGCATATATTTTATTCGCTTCAAGGTCGATTTTTCATACTTTCGCCCAGCAATGAAACTAATCACAACGTAACACAGACCTGCTCACTGTTTATAGTCCAAACACAATAGTGTACGCAAGTGCTCGTGGCAGTAAGTAGTGGGGTAGAGAGAGGGAGGAGTAGGAAGGAATGTGAGCCCCTGGGCACATACTGTATGTCAGAGGGTTTTGTTACGCTGGGTTTCAACCACAAGAGTAATTCCAGACACATATCAAGGAGTGTGCATTGCTGAGCCCTTTCATCTGTGAGGCAACCTCCCAGACCACTAGGGCATCCTGCCGCCAAGTTAGTGTCCCACGTCGATCCAGTTCTCCTGCTGGATAACAGAATGCTGTAGTCTTCTGGCTGCATTCCTGATATTTTGCTTCTCTGCCTGTGCCTTTCTTCTGACCTGGAACACTTTGCCTGGTCCGTGACCTTGGCTCCGTGCCCGTCTATGCCGACTCCCGTCTAGGCAGAAGCTTTTGGCTTTGCTCTTCCCTTTTTTCTGTGTCTCTCTCCCCATTGATTTGGGTCATTTTGTACCTGAACACATTCATTAATCTGATTATCCCTGTGTCTGGGTCCAGTTCATTAGGCTGGCCCAGCTGTAATACAGGCAGATGCCTGCTGGGCCATGAGGATCCATCACAGAGCCACTGAGGCCTGAAGGGCATCCAGCCACATAGGACACAACACAACACGCAGGTACACTCACTGACAGACAGACAGACAGACAGACAGACAGACAGACGCAATGGAGAAAATGCAGTTTCATGAAGTATCCACAGTTGATATGGAAATGGAACTGTGTTTCATCAAGAATTGTATGTGAATGTGTGGATTGAGGGTATTATTGGTTCTGATCGCCCATCCATCGTTCTATAGGTCCAGGATCCGTTTCAGCATTTCAAATTAAGAATTATCTGAGGTATGGTTTGGTTGCAACGCTTTATCTTTGTTGCTCTCACATCTCACACACATTGGAACACATGCGAGTAGATGGACTGACCCCTTGATCTCTGCTTTCCACTGTGAACGACTGTTGGACAGAGATGAAGTGGTTTCCATGGACTTCATGTGTCAACGGACTACAACTCAAGTCTGTCAACAGCTCCCGTGACACATGAAGCACATTCGTAGAGCATCAGAAAACTAGCCAAGCAGGGAACAGTCCCTATGACAACTGAATAGAACGTGGTTGTTTCCTATACCTTAAAGATCCCTTGGCAGCACAGAGGTAGTTAACAAAAAGACCAATAACCTTTATGGGGTTCCTGTAGTTCTTCTAAAATTATCAGTCTTGTTTGTAGGGGCATTTAATTCAACAGTTTTTAAATTTAGAAATATTAAAAAACTGTACCTGGAAAACTGCAACAGTATGAAACTATAATTAAGGTACAATACAGTGTAACTTGTAATTGATACACAGTGCGCACTGCAGTTAAAATACTACCCTATACAGGAAATATGTATTTTTCCTGCTGGGGAAATATTTTCTTTCCGTATGTCTTTTTTTATGTATTACAACTTATTTTTCTTATTTGTCCAGAAACTGCAAAAATATGCTTAAATTATATTTATATCTTATGGGGAGTGATGACGATTGGAGATATTGATGACCACAAAAGTGTTGGCTGTGGTGCTTTTAGCAAACCAGCATTAAATTATATGGGTTTGGAAAATGTGGTTTTGCTATAAATAACATTACTATTTAGAGTTTATTCATTTGCAAAATGGATATATATTTACATAATATATTAAAATAACATACAATGTTTGATTGCAGTTTGTTTGCTTTAACGATCTGGATCAAGGTCTGAACATCAGAGAGAATCTAAAATAGTGAAATCTTATAACAGACTCAAATTTCATATTATACAGACTCTGGTGTTGGATAAGAGGAGGTGGCTCCTCCTTGGACACCAAAGGGATGGAGGGTTGGAAGGATGGAGGAGGAGGAGGAGGAGGAGGGTGTTGGAGGATGTGCTGTGGGTCAGAGGAAATCCATGAGAGATGAAGGACAGGAAAGTGGGTGGAGAGGTTGAAGAAAGACGGCCCTGGATATAAAAAGCCCTGACCGGAACTTTCTGGAGGTCTCCCCGGGCCTCTGGCACCACAGAAGGTGGGCAAATTAAACCTGATTGAATTCACAGTCAATCTTCTAAGGTGAAGGGTTTCATAGGAAATACCATGTCCTCTCTATCTATCAATATATAAATCTACTGTATCTATCTTTCTAATTATCTATCTATCTATCTACACCACCAAATGTATATTACTGGGTTTTACTGAACAGAATAAACATTGGAAAGTAAAGTAAACTGTAATTTTTTTATTTCACTTTTCCTTTCACACTAACATAACCCTGGCATAACTATTTACCAAATAGCAGCTGATTCCTTTTCTTCACCTCTTTGTATCCAAAATGGAACTGTTCATAAAGTGGCCACGGTTGGCAAATGATGAGTTTGTTTTAAATCAATAGAGCTCTGCACTCTTGCACATCTGACATTTTAAAGGGGCATGTTTGCTGGGTTGGCAGTAGAATGGTGGCTATTGTCCCTTTGTAGTGCACAGATTGTTTATTGACTTGGTGAGGGTAGACTCCTCCTCGCAGTGTTCGTCTCCCCCTGGGGAAAGAACCCTGCAAGTTTCTGGTAGTCGGCAGCTTTTGCATCAGCTGCACCACAACATGAGGGGCTAGACCACCTTTGCCACGAATATAAACACAAAAACTCCCAGTGTATGTTTGTATGGTTCTTACCTCATACCTTTAAGAAAAGCAATCAGGACTCTTAGCCCAGTTGGGTTCTTTAACCTGATGCAAGCATAGAGCAAGCCCCTGTAACGCACTGGTGAGTGCCTGTCATGCTGGCAACCGATGACAATTACTCTATTCATAAACACACGCTGAATACTCCTCTACGTTTTCCTATTCTGTTTTACGATGACAGGCTTGGATCAAAAGCAGTTGTATTTGAAATTGGTTCTTTGCTCCAGTTACAGCGTGACACAACTGTCGGGGTATTTTACACCTTAGTCTATCCACTAAGACTCTAATGTCAAACGCATCCGTCTTTGATCCTGTTATCACACTAACATGATATTGTAGCACAGGGGTTGTCAAAGCAGGGGGTTGGGACCCTCACAGGGTTTAAGTCAAGGTTATAGCTCCTAATCACAATACAGGCACAATTTCAATGGGCTGGACAGAACCAAACCTCGCATAGAAATAATCCCCCCCCACCCCTTATTCACCAATTAAGAAAAACCTGCATAAAAATACAAAACTCTTTTATACTTTTAAACTTTGTTATATATTTTAGTAATAAAATGGCATTTACATGTATGGTCATTCATGTACTTTATGTCACTTCATGTTACTTAATTATATTAGTATGCTGGATAGTTTTTGCATGACAACATATAGGCAGGACAAATCAATTATTCGGAACTCTTTTGGGTCAAATGTCCTAAACACATACTGTATCATGTTGCATTGTTATCTTAATCCTCACAATCCCTATACTTTCTATGATATGCTGTTATATGCTCTTATATGCTGTTATATAAATCTAAAGTAATACATGGTTGCTCTTAGTTCTGCGCTGAGGGGGTGATTTAGAACGACTCCAAACACGCACCCACTCAGATAATTACAAATGAGCTAGTATTTGCATAAATAAAGTGGTGTATCGATTATTAAAACATACCTCCTACCAGGCCTTTTCTTTATGCATCTCTTATGAATTGCCTTCATTTCACATTCAGAGCTGCATTAGGCAACTTAATGCCATTCAGTTTGCAACTCCGATTGGTAATATGATTACAATTCTCATAGCTTTTATTCACCCGATCAGAGTTGCTTCATGTTGAGATAATGTGTGTCGTTATGACTATGACAAAGTTGCTGTGCCATGTGTAGCTTCTCCTCTGATATTGGGCTCTTAACATTAGAATTGGTTCCTTTCTACCTGGTTGCGACGGTCTGTTGTCGTCTGAGCTTGGGTGAAAGGGAGGTAGAGAGGTGGTGAAGAGGTGTTGGAGAGGTGGGGCACTACAGGCAGAGAAGATCTTCAAAGCGTAATGAGGGCATTCCACACTGCATGCCCGGTCCCCCTCATTGAAAGAATTCGTCGGTTATAGGCTTGGTTTTTGTTTGAACTTATAGAGACTGCTTGCTAATTTCAATACTAAAGCTTTTAGCAGACTGTACTGTTCACTGGATTTGGTCATATATGTCTTTGAATCTGGACTCCGTCAAGATAATTCATTGTGTGTGTCTGTGCGTGTGTGTCTGTGTTCATACATTATGTTTGTGTGTCTAGGTGTGTGACTGTATGCAGGTGAGGTTTTGAAAGCTTTGATTGTTCTTCTATGCTCCACTGCCCTTGGATTTTGAGCAGCCAACATTTTGCCAATAGCCTGCAGCTCTAACACCTCCCTCTCTCTCTGTCTATCTCTCTCTCTATCTCTCTCTCTCTCTCTCTCTCTCTCTCTGTCTCTCTCTCTGTGCTGTCTCTCTCTCTGTGTGATAGCTGCATGCCTCAGCTAGGGTGAAAAAAGCTTGGATGCGATTTCTATAGCCCTGTTGGAGACCAGCACCTCATCACAAACCGGTCTCGGCTGGTTGGGTGAGCGAATCAAATCGTGGATATCAGGGCCGAAGTGATTTCAGTTTGAGAGCGGGGACCCTGCCTCACATCTCAGCCACTGGTGCACATTCAATTGGATGCGTTTGATTCAATTCAGCTCATATATGAGATGGAACAGGGAAAACAGTGTTAGAGGTTACTAAACAAAACTCTCCAGACACACGAAAGGTGGCAGTGAGCCCATCACATCCATATTGTTTTGAATGCCCCTGGAAGCCACAGGTTTGTCTCATTGCAATCAGCATATGGCACAACGCAATACTCAAGTACGCCGAACAGAGGCAGAAAAGGGAGACTATAAATACATTGACATATCAAGTGACTCCAGTGGCAGGAGTTCAGGGAATCACAACGTAACATGAGCCAGTTGCCGCCTAGCAGCGGGGATGGCCGCGCCCTCTTTACTGTTGAAATAATCGACAGTTATGTCTAAGTCCTGTAAATGTGATGTGAAGTCCCTTTTTTAAGGCTCTTCCACATCCAGTGTGCGTGGTGTCTAACGATGACATCACCGTGCTGGTCATATACACAGTATACTATATGCAGCAATTTTTAAATAAATAATGCAGCTTTTTTCCCAACTGTGAGTTGCTGTGGTAAGACTGTCTTGCTTACCCCCCTACTCACACCCACACCCTCCCTTTCTGTGTGGACTCTAGGGGCTGATGTCATTCCTCTTACATCACTACAGTACAGTGACACAGTACTGCACCACCTTAAGATCTTCTCGGTTCTGGGATACATGGGACATATTTCACCACCCGGACAGATAATACGATCATTTAAGGCAGTAAATCTCCTTTATAGTGATGAATTGTGGTTTTCTGGTGAAACTATTGGTTTTAAACCTATGTCCAGCTTATCCTGTCAGTGTTTCATACTGAAGTCACTGGTCCAATTATATACCAGTAGTCCAGTTAGTAACCTTTGTTTACCTTTTTAAACCAAGTACAGTGAGATATTCTTTACTGTTATTCGATACATATACATTACAGTAATTTAAAAACATGATATTTGCTATTCCAAACAAGAAAAGTACTTTAACGTCTTGTCAAAGGTTGTTCATGGTTTGTTGTGTTTAGCGGACAGCAGGTGGGTCACCAGTGACATCAGCCTGTTATAGCTCAGTAACAACTTCTCTTCTACTGTGTTTGCCAGTGTGTGTTTGTTTGGGAGGTTGTGTGTCTGCCTGTGTGCGTACTGTATGTGTGCTGACCTTTTGCTGATTGTGAATTAAGTGCTGGTGGGTGCTTCAGGTGTCTGGCCTTTGAAGGTTATACGCACTAACACCTCTGACTCTGTTCAACACTGGAGCAATAAACAGCCAGCACAGGCAGAGGGAGACTATAATCTCTCTCTCTCTCTCTCTCTCTCTCTCTCTCTCTCTCTCTCTCTCTCTCTCTCTCTCTCTCTCTCTCTCTCTCTATGACACTGTTTCCTTCACAGACCTCCTGCCTCTTTCCATCTCTCTCTGAACGCAGGGCATCGTCACAGTCTCTCCCTGAGAGATGATGGGATGTCGAAAATGAAAAAGAAGAGAAAAACAATTAGTAGCGCTCACGGGCCAGTGTGAGGTAATGAAATGGCGGGTCTCATTGTAGCGTGTAATGGAGAACGGTTTGAAGTTAATTGAGGCGAGATAGGACACTGGGCCCAGTATCTGTCTGAGTATTGTAGTCGAGAGCAGGGTTTATCAGGGAGAGAATCACTGAACCCAGAAAAAACCCATTGCTTATCAGACTTCACAAATGAGAATTATCTTGCTTTAGCCGACTAGATGGCGAGATCAATTGTTATTATAATTAAATTCCTATTCTTTTCATTAGTTTTGGAGTCAAGTTTATGGGCATGGAAGTTCCTTCAGACTTACTGTTCAGCAAATTTATGTATTCACATAGTTTTATTGTTTCTAAAAATCCTATTGCAGCACCTTCTCTGGAGTGCAGAATAAATGCCCCATTCAACTTAACACTATGCGTGTGTATGCACTAACAAACAAAAAAAGTTCAATCATAGCTGCGATTTGTTGAAAAATGTGTAGAATCTTTGCAGGCATTGCTCCTTCTGGCAGTGTCCACAAAGAGCCAAGAGTGCCACCCTGTGTTGGGAAGAGGAAATAACGTTGTTGTTCATTCCTCCTGCTAGTAACTCATTCTGCACTGCCGCGTGGCAATAAAACATTTGCACAGCAATTACAATTCTATCTCAGTTAGGGTGTGACGTCTGAAATCAGACATAAATAATTCATAGCCCTGGGGTAAGGGTGAAGAAACCAGGGGCACAATGGTAGCCTCACAAGGTACAGTCCCTAATTCACAAATTAAATGAAAACACAATCTTTATTGTCAGGTAGGTATTAGAAGACTTCCTTTTCAATGCAAATTGATAAGAGAATAGCTCTCACAAAGAAACAAACAAATAACACATGCAAACATGACCATATACATCGCAATATTGCAAGATCAAGTGTTTAGCTTTAACTGCCCCTAGTTCTCACAGGTTTCACGTCAACAAAAGACAATTAAACGCAACTTGCCTACAGTATTGAACCCGTCTCCTTGATTTGCAGAGCAGAACAACCTCACCTGTATTCATTAAACAACCTGTTTAGCAGCCACGGAGAGGTGGGAAGGCTCTGCTTGTGAACAGTGTCACTTTTCACTGGAGCATGACAACAGGAAGGAGATGAAGCACAGGAGGAGAAAGAAGTGGGAGGTGGCAGTTTTACCTACATACCCCAAAACAGAAATAGTGCTTGCATATTTTACCAGGAACTGGAAAGAGATAGAAGTTATTTATTGCTTTATTGCTTCATAAACAGCGGTTCACTTTTGGGAATTGAGGGTAAAATGTTAACAAATATGACGTTCTGGCATGTCCAATGATTCAATGAATATCAAATAGGCTTTCAAAAATGAAACTTTTTTGTTCAGAAACACTTCAAATGCCTTACCCCATGTGTATGGTACTTCACATTCCTGGGAAGTTTTCATTATAAGCCTTCAGCAGTAGGAACAACTCTTCAATTACTTAAAAATAGATACTTTTTCAGTACTATGTTAGATATTACTAGTTTTGATAAATGTATTTTAGAGGTCATGGACAATTCAAAATGCATTATGAATAAGACAGATAGAATCCCTTTCAGTTCTTAAAACATCTAGTGTAATTTGTTAGAATCGTCCGTCAGCTATCAGTGAGTCAAATGCTCTGTGAGAATATCTGCCCTGTTGGATAGCCCCAACCTCTATAAGTTGATTTTGCCAGGTGCCCGGAGATTTCTGACCAATCAGGGCCTCTTTTCCCTGATTGGTCCAGCAAATATACCTTGCCTGTCAATCACAAGAATGCGCACACACAGCTGCAACAGGTGTGTCAATGGCGCAGTGACGGCAGTGACGGTAGTGACGGAATTACGGTAACACCTGTCATGAAGATCTGATGGAAGATCTCAGGATCTGATGACCCGACCCTGTGTTCAACTGAGGGCCATCATCTCAGCAGATCTCTTGTGTATTTCATGACCAGGAGCCAAGGCAGTGGAGAGGTTATACAACAGAGAGTAAAGACAATAAAACAGTAAGTGGGCAAGGCACAGACATGGTGGAGATTCTGCCCTGCCTCGCCCATTGTTATCCATCACCCGTAACCTTGACCTGCCGCTGGTAGTTGAAGGACATCTCTGGGGAGAAGAGAAGATATTCATATGCCACAGATTGACCTATTCGTAGTTGAAAGGCTTTGCTGTGGATTGACTTTTTGTTTTAGCAGAGGTGACCTTTGGGGTGCATGTCTTGTGTAAGCTGAACGCTAGCGCAGAGCCAAAAGGCGTTTCAAAATATGATCTTGGCTAGAGGTCTGTATAGAGGGCACAGAGGATACAGTATACACAGAAGGATCAGCAGACTGTGTCATGCCTATGCCATTCAAAAGGGGTTTGAACCCCAACAGCCTTCCCTCTACACTATTCTAATGAGTAGCCAACCTACATGTTTCCTACAATCCCTAATCAAACTCACCCATCTAAATTTTCTTATGACCACCTCCATTCAGAAGGTGTCCTACAGCAACTCTGCGCCACCCACAGCCAGTTTGCTGTTGTTTTGTCTTTTCTTGTGTGTGTGTGTTGTCAAAGCCATGTCGTAGCGTATGGTTTCACCTATACAATAAACAGCAGCCAATCTGTCTGTGATTCACCTAACAGTAGCTGCGTCGAGGCAAACTGGTAATCATGGCACAGCAGGGTTGGAAGCTCTAGCAACCTCTAGTGGACAGGCAAATAAAATTGATTAATGCTCTTTATTAACATTATGCAATATTCATTCATTAAAAGGACGGCTAATGGAAAGAAAAACATATATGCTTCCACAAAGGCACATGACTCACTATGAGGAGATTGGACAGTTCAGGGGGCTCAAGAGTTTGAGACGTGGGTTCTTGTGAAAGACGTAATTTTCTTGGATTCTGGACAAATATCACAAGTCACATGCCATGTGCTTGTGTTTCCAAACCCATGTTCCCTATTTAGAAGGGTGTTCTATTTATTCCAATGACAGTGTAGCAAGCAAAGAATAGATACAAAGACCAAACAGACATATTAACTGTTTGTCATGGGTGAGGGCTTCTGAAGTAGTAAACTATTGCCTAGCAATGGCTTTCATGTTTAGTCATGTCTTTAGTCTTCCGGACCTGAAACTAGGTGCGGTTGAGGTTTATTATTAATGGACCCTCTGTTTGGTAGCCAAACACATCCAAGGGTATAATGTTTATCGATTTATGGACAGGTAATCGATCAAGTAGCATGTTATTTTAATGCTGTACTTTAATTTAGAAGTCAGGAGGTCAGGAGGTTTAATGGTGAGATCGTGATACTGCTGCCATGGTGTATAATTGCATGTTACCTTCAGCCGGTATAAATGGAGAATGCCACGTCAGCAACTTTTTCAATCATAATCTAACTGAAAACACAGAGGATATTTCTGGTTATAAAATTGCCACTATTAGGTGGAACCTTATCGATTAACAAAGCTCCTACCTCACAAATCTCTCAACAAATACTAAGATGTGTCAAAAACTTTACAGTGTTCTGAATACCTACTGAATTCCGTTATCTTTTATTATCTAATTAGAATTGTATTTACATGCATTTATGTGTCAGACCACACCCACTTTTTTTTTGGTCCACAGCAAGTTTACACTTCATGGTGCATATATCCCACATATGAATATGGTTTGATCTCAGCGAACTAGCATTTTACATTTTACTTACAAAATGAAAAATGGCATTCATCCATCATCGACTGATTTATGGACAGGTTTAGCTGGATGAGGGGCGTGGCATTTAGGAAAGTAAATACTACCAAATGTCCCTTGGACTGATTTATACGTAACTCTATCCCTGTATATGAATCTCACACAGATAGAAACTTAAGAGTATGTGTGTGTCTCATGTAGAGAAATGTAAATAATTTATGACGAAATGACCTCACCCTTCGGTGGGTTTGGTGAATGCGCATATGAAACTGGTGGGGTTCAGTACATCCAACAAGGTTAAGAACCACTGGTGTAAGCAAACAGACTTAAAGAGTGTTTTTACAAGAACCTTATCAGGTCACGCTCTACACATGCATTTGTATCCTCAGCCAAGAATTACACAGAGGCCCTATCTTAAACCTGGCGCGGGTGCGGGTGCGGGTCTAGTTTCAGACCAATGCAGTTGTCATTTTGACGTCCACCGCACGTTGTTTTAACAGCAAACGCACTTGCACCCATCTGAGCGCCCGTGGGCATGTTGATCTTAAAATAAGGTGTGGTCAGGTGAATTGTTGGCGCATTGCTATATTGAGGGGAGCAGAAGCGATTGCGCGATTGACCAACAAAAATCTGGTCTGAAGTCAATGGCGCAGTATTTACTGCTGTTTTAAGGACACATTATAAAGATAGTAGGCAACACGCTTACACTCTTTACACACACTCGCCGCAGCGCACATGATAAAGATTCCAATGTGAAAGATTATTATGCACCATTACAATAGCAATCAAGATATGCAAGCGCACCTGGCTCTTAAATGGAATGGAAGATGACACTCTGATTGGTTTATTGCATGTTACGCCCAAAACACACTCATGAATAATCAAGAGACTGAAGTGCAATGCTTTTGAAACTTGCGCTCGGCTCTGCAACCATTTTTCCCACCGTTAAACTAACCAAAGTGGATTTGGACACGCCCTAAATGCACTTGCGCCATGCACTTTAGACCATGTCCTTAGATAGTTAAAATAGGGCCCAAAGAGATTGTTTCAGTGATTGTCTTGTTCTCTGGTACTAAGAGATAAATATTCTGGCACGTGAGACTTAGGGGTTAGATTTTCAAAATATGATGTTCTGTCGCCCCATTTCTGTATATACAATTTTAGGACCAACAGCACTCTGCTATAATGTTAAAAATACTAAAATACTAAAACAAAAATAATATTCAAAGGCTTTTTTTAAAAGAAAAAATTCAGTTTTGTGTTAGATATACAATATAAGACACTTTACGTACTACACATTCAGTATACATTTATAATACAATATTAAATAGATCATATAATTTGAGGAATAAACTTGAGGCCTGAGACTTGCTCTAACAATGAATACTTAAAAGTCCAGACTAAAAACGTTCATGTTCACCATTGCTTTCTGCTAAACTGCAAACCTTGCACTTTTTATTTTTTGTATTATGACATCTTGATCTTATTATCTTACACTTTTATTCTATATTCTATATCTATGTTTTATTGTATAACATTTTTTTATGTGAAGCACATTGAGTCTGCCTCGTGTATGAAATGTGTTATATAAATAAAGTCCCTTGCCTTGTCTAATGTTTGACTTTACTCTATAGTCAGCCGGTACTGGAGTTACAGTAATGTAGTTGAGAGCAATTGATTAGTTTAAAACATTACTCTAGTCATGCATGTTAATCATTTTTTTCAGTGACTTGTGGTTACTATGCCCATCTATGCCTCAGTAGTTTTATGACCTGGCAATATATACTAATATTTTTATATTCTAAACCTTGACCTGGCTTATGAGCCAACACATTTACCATAACTATGCCTGCAGCTGTTGTAATAAAATCTAAACACAATATATGACATCATAGTTCATCAGTTCAACCCTCTCCCAGCCCTTCCTTCCTGCCTTTCTTCTCCGCCCACAGTAAAGGTTACCTGGTCAGGTATGGGGTATATAAACACGAGTGGTTTTCAGTCATGTCTAGAGATGCAAATAGAGACCACAGGACACTGTGTGTTACATAAGCTGTGTCTTCCCTGCAAGACATTCTAACAGCCCTTTAGTCTTTCTTTCTTAAGTATTAGAAAGGGTAGGTAGTGTACCTGAAAGATCGCTACCATGGGGTTAGCCATGCAAGGAGGAATCCATACTCTCCTGCTGGTCACAGTGGCTTTACTCTTGTTAACCCAGACGAGGATCTATGCCAGGTGGGTCTAATGGCAGCTCAACTGACATCCTATTTTGTTTATTTTATACTTTGTATTTTATTAAACCATCACCGTTTATTCATCCTATTTCATCACTTTTCCAGTTTACAACTGTCATTGAATTATCAGGAAAGCTGTTGGCTATTTTGATGTGTTTGTGCATGGAATTTGACGTTCCAGCAGTGGCGGTTCGGGGGGGGGGGAGCGCCCCTGTGTCATCAAGCTTGGACCCCCTTGTGGCCCCCCCAAATGCGGAGTCTAAAATGTTAATTTGTCTAATGTCTAATGTAACTTGACCCCCCTAACAGTACAACTGGCCCCAGCTTCGCCCCCCAGTTGAAAGGGTCTAGAACCGCTACTGTGTTCCAGATGTCACGCACAGATTTTATCTTTTGATAGGTAAATTATTCTTTGTTTGGATTGACATCTCTGATGTCTCTTCTGATGTCTCTTCTCTTGTGTCAGTGTTGAAAACGACAACTCATCAATTACGCTTCCAAATTGGAGGGAACATTCAGGTAGTATTTAAAACCTGTTTAAACCTGTTTAGTTATGATGTTGTTTTTCAAAGACGTGGAAATTTATATTTAGTAAGATGCTGGTCCTATTAAGCAGACTCATTTATTTCTTGCCACAGTAAACACCTCATGAGACATTCCTTTGATTAGCAATGTACTTCCCATTAGGCAGAAGATGTGGTCTTAATAGCTAAGACTTGAATGAATTTGCAATAAACACTGTTTAGACAGATACATAGATATATAGATACATAAGTAATTTCAAATGTTTGTTTCATATAGAATATGTTACACAGTGTGTCCTTAACAACTACAGCAACATCAATGCATCTTGTGACTGGACAATGGCCAAAGAGGGTACAGGTACATTACACTCTATGTAGTTAAACTGAACATGTAATGTCCTGCAGTCTTTAGAGATTGGCATGTGTTTTAATATGTAATATGTCCCCTCCCTAATATGTAATATGTCTCTCTGTCTTTGTGAGAAATTTCAGCAGTGGCGTATTCAACGTTAATCCATAGTCTTTTCGAATATGTAGCGAGGCTGTTTCCCGTTTTTGTGCCTTTTGCATATCACTAATTGATCAGAAGCAATATAATAATCTTTTATAGCCTGGTGTTCTCCTGAGAACGATCAAATTAGAGGGTCTGTACTTGAATCTCACAGTTTGCTTCTCAAAAACACTCCAGCTTTTTTGTATCTAATTATAATGCACCACAACAGATGCACTTTTGTTGTTATGGCTATAAAAACAATTAAATGTTTTGCCATTTTGTACTGTGCCAAAAATTATAATTTGTTATAAAATCTTATTGCAGATTCATCCTTTAAAAAAGCATCTGTTGTTAGGATTCACAATGTTTGGTTTAAAAATAAAGGGAGACTCTGTTTACTAAATCTTTCCATTTACAAATTTGACATTGAAATGTAGCATGCTAGAAGCAAAAACAAGCTTTCTGTTCTTTCTGTGGTAGGGCAAACTGAATAGTCTGATTTTTAAAGCTACACTCCTCAATTGTGCATACTGTAATTCAATTGTGCGGAGGGAGGAGTAGAAAACTGTGTCAGCCTATGAGTGTTGTAGAGGCAGGAGTAGAGAGCAGCATGAACGATTCAGCACACATGTACATGAGGAGAAAGTGCTCTTGGAGTTTCAAACTGAAACAATTTTTGGTAACTCTCTAACAACCACAAGGGTCCTATTGACAATTTATCTTATTCTGTAGATGAGTACAACATCTCAGTGAGTTCTTTAAAGAGTCATCCTCTCGGGATCGAAAGTAAAGCCTGTCTGGAGTTCTGGTACCAGTCCCCAAAGGCCCTTGCCTTTGGGGGCTCAGAGCTTCGAGTCCTGCTCAAAGGCAGCACAGGCCATGTAGAAATATGGACATTGCCTGCTGTGGACAGTGATGCTTGGATACAAGAATTTGTCTCCCTTGACATCACTGAAACTACGTCCCAGGTACAGTAATAAACATGCTTATAAACTTGTGTACTCTAGGTGAATTGCAGTCTAGTGCCGTTTACACTGTCAATGAGACATATACCTTTTTATGTCAGATTGTATTTGAAGCGACCCAGGAGATGTTTATGGGAGGGCAGGTTCGCTTTGATCGCATGGGAGTCAGGAAAGGCCAATGTGGTGAGTATTGGCTCCTTGAATCGTAAAAACCTGTACCTTGTTTTACCTTCTAGATTATTAGGCTTACATCGGAGAAAAAAAACACAACACAAAAAAAACACATTTTGCAAATATTAATGCACCTCTGTTATTTGCTAGTAAAGATTACAGTTACAGTACGGTTTGTGAAGAAAATTAACCACTATTGTGCTATATAAAGTGGTGCTTTATTATATTATACACATATTATATACAAATGTGTTTTGGAAATTAGCAGTTGTCGTCGTTTTGTTTTGAATGAAACCCCAACCCCTTTTCTTTACCTTCAGGCAAACAGTGTAAACCCAACACACAGTTCTGGACAGACGAGTCCACTCTCTGCCTGTGTTCTGGTGGCCAGCTCTCCTGCATTTCCTCTCGGTGTCCTGAAGGACAAAGGTGTGGTCCACAAGGAGAAATCCCCTCAGGGACCTGTACTGTCCACAGTGACCCGCACTGCAGCACCTTCGACGGGGTTCTGTACCGCTTCACGGACCCTTGCACATACGTGTTGGCTAAAACATGCTCGTCCTCCGACGCCCTGCCTATGTTCAGTGTGGATGTGGTCAGTAAGCAGATGGGAAACTCCTCTGTGTCTTCAGTCCAGCAGGTCAACGTGGAGCTAAAAAACCTGAGAATATCCCTGCTGAAGAACGAGACACAACGGGCTATGGTGAACTACTTCAAATTACAATGACTTTTGATTTAATTATTGTCA
Organism: Percopsis omiscomaycus; assembly: GCA_027575585.1. Lineage (NCBI taxonomy): Eukaryota > Metazoa > Chordata > Actinopteri > Percopsiformes > Percopsidae > Percopsis > Percopsis omiscomaycus. The sequence continues at coordinate 1,760 of JAODLI010004460.1, read as the reverse complement.
ATAAATATCACACTATAGACAGTTGGGGTTGTTCCAATGACAAGAGTTGCCTCACAACCTTAAAGGCCATCATATGCACTACTGTCCCCTAAAACGTACCATATAGAACGTAGTAGTATTATTTGTATAATTTCTACACCCAAATGTATCATCCCTTTGCCTTTCATGGCTCTGTCATTAAGCTGTAATGTTGCATTACTTGACATCTCATATCTCCAGTCTATTGATTAAGTTTATCTAGAAGAACAGAGCTTAGTCATACAATGTTCCAGATTTCCACCCTGCCTATCGATACATCTCATTTATGTTAACCTCTAGGTCAACGGCATCTGGAGGACACTCCCACTGAAGCTCAACAGGGGCGCAGTCAAGATATACGGCAACCCTGCTGCTGTTCTCGTGGAGACCATGTTTAACCTCATGGTCTCGTACGACAAAGCTGGTGTGGTCCACATCAGCCTGCCCTTCCTGTACTCCAGTCAAGTGTGCGGCCTGTGTGGCAACTTTAACAGCCACCAACTCAACGACTACCTACAGCAGAATGCTACAGCTTTAGGTCCAAGCCGGCAGACGCAGGAAGCTGCCTCATGCGAAGCCAGCGTCGTGCCCCACAAGTGTGGGCCATCCGAAGAGGCAGAGTATGCCAGCGAGCCCTACTGTGGGAGCCTGCTTTCAGCGACAGGGCCTTTCGCTGCTTGTGTGTCCATTTTAGGGGTGGAGAGCTATTTCAGGAGCTGTGTGGCAGGGATGTGTGGCGCTCATGGCGACATTGGGGTGCTGTGTGAGAAGCTACAGGCATACGCTGATATCTGTCAAGAGGCTGGCGTCGTTTTGCCCACCTGGAGGAACTCATCTCTCTGCCGTACGTTCATTCATCATTTCTTGTTTTCATTTCCCTACTGCTTTTTCTTAGTTAAATCAACATTATGTAACATTTTACCTTAAAATTTAGAACAAACAGCTTCAAAATCGTTTTAATGGTACACTGACGTGTAATAGGGAGAATGACGTCTGTGGGGCTAGTATTTGTAAATAGAGTGAGTTTCATGCATTTGACACTATAGTTGGGGTGTGTGTTATTGGTTTGGGTTTGTTATTATCCACTATGAATTGCATGTTTTAAGGATTTTGAGAAGAACATCTGTTATTTACACTCTTCAAAATAAGGTAAATAACTGATGCTCTTCTCTTCTTTTCCATTCACATGGAATTCAAATGTCAGATATGATTCAGCTTGTCAACAAATGCATGTGTACCACTGTCAATGAGGGGACTCAAAGCGCAATTTGTGAATTACACTCGGCAACTATATGGGGACCCCGGGAGCAAAAAGTACAAATTCTATATTAAGGCATCATCATAACAATGATTATGATGATGACGATGGTGATAAATACAATTCTTATCAGGGTCACCGTGTTTCCTATCCTATGCCTACCCCCTCAGCTCTTCAGTGCGGTGAGAACAGTCACTATAACTCCTGCGCCGACGGCTGCCCAGAGGCGTGCTCCTCGCTGGATGCTGCCGGGGCTTGTGGAAGCTGCGAGCAGAGGTGCGAGTGCGAACCCGGCTTCCAACTCAGTGGCGGGAGGTGTGTCCGGTCTGCGGACTGTGGCTGCTGGAGAAACCAACATCACTATGAGGTTCTAACAGTAGATTTCTGTAATTCCGCTATTCCATAAAGCAGTGCTTCTCTGACCCATGACCATAGCAAGCAACCCCCATATATCACCCCCCCCCCCACCCCCCCCCTTGTGCAC
>JAODLI010004450.1:0-29260 GCA_027575585.1 Percopsis omiscomaycus | reverse complement strand
ACACACACACACACACACACACACACACACACACACACACACACACACACACACACACACACACACACACACAGCGGCCTCAGATGAGTTCATGAGCAGTTTTAGTACGCGGTACTCTAGATGAGTTTTCCACTGTGTGTGGCGAGGGCAGTGCCAGGCCGGGCACACGCACCGGACCGGGGCGCAGCAAGGTTAGCTAGCTGGGCAGCTTGTTTGACTCCGCCGCAGCCATGGAAACCAGTAGCTGTGCGACCCCTAGGGCCGCGGCTTCACACTGTGTGTGTGTGTGTGTGTGTTGCAGAAGGTGAACGGGTCGCCCTTCATGACCAACGACGCGGGCTTCAGAGTAAGGTCATTATTAATCTCAGTGCCCCCTCGCCTGCAGAGAAAGACGCTCCACAGCAACCCTTCGATTCCTGTGTGTTCCACCGCGCTCACTCTGAGATATCTCTGTAGGATTTCTATCATTCCGGACGCAGGCTGATTCGTTAGCTTGAACAGAAATCCGAGGTACCGCACGGGTCTTTCTCCCGCGCGTGCGGGCGTGCGCGCGCATGTGTGTGTGTGTGTGTGTGTGTGTGTGAGTGTGGCTGACTTCAGCGTAACTAAGACAGATGAGTGTGCTGAGGTCGTTTCCCCGCAGGCCTGGCAGAGCTCTGCTGCTCCCAGACCGCTCGGTTTGCTCCAATACGTACCATCATTGGGCCCCACTGCTGATTGCAATGACCTAATGTTGGAGTCAGGATCAGCAGCCAGGGGGCATCTGTCTACATCAGGGGCTAGGAGACAGGAATACCCTGTGTGCGTCTGTGTGTGCGTTTGTGTGTGTGTCGCTAAGTATGTGTTCAGGTATAATGTAATGTGTGTGTATGTAGCAGAGACGTGTGTGTGTGTGTGTGTGTGTGTGTGTGTGTGTGTGTGTGTTGCCTACCTGTTTATCTGGAGGCAAAAATGACCTCTAGATAGACAGGTATACTTGGTAAAATGAATACATATTGGGTAAGAAATACATACTACTTACTTCATAGGTTGTTCTGCAACACTTGAATTTCCCCCCCGGGCATCAATAAAATGTCTTATCCATCTTATCTTACATAACATATGGTACAATCAATAGTGCGTGCTTTCTAAATGAGACTGTAGGTGTTGACTAAAATGAACTTCCAAAATCATATGGATTCATTTCCACAAACAAAATTCCTGCTTTATGTATTTCACACATATTATATTTGTCAATCCATCACATTTCACAGTGAAAATAATTGTTCAACTTGACCATTTTAGAACAGGTGAACATAAAATGTTAAATTGTACAGTAGCACCTGCCTTGTATACTGTATGTGGGTGTGCCATTTCTCAACATAGGTTTGATTGACAGATACACACACAAGTTGACAGGAAATCACACACTGGGGATGACAAAGCATGTGATTTCTACACATTGTCAGCTGAACACTAAAAGGTTAGCAAAGCATGAGCACCTCATGTAGGTCAACCCATAAAGAGGGTAAGTCCTTATGAGTCCTTAACTGTCACTTCCTACACAATATGTATTAGCGACAGTTTAAATCAATAGGTGAACTAGCTAACTCGACATTTTCCACAGGCAACAGCTAACATGTTAGTAAAACATGGCAATTACAATTGAACATGTTTTTGACAGGGATTTGGGAAAGCTACCAACTAAATACCAACTCAGCAAGTAAGAGGCTGCTATAGTGGGTGGGTCAAAGAGAGCAAAACAAGTTTAAAGCGATATTGAACTTTGGGTAAATCTTGTAGCTTCATTGCATATTAAATTTGAAATATATCTTAAATTAAATATTATAAAAATGTAATTTCTTCAAAGAACCATGAGAATACGCAGACCTTGACCAGCTTTGTAAATACATTAGAAGTACAGTGTATGTTTTAACAAACAAGGGAAGTTGTACAAAACTGACATTAATTCGATTCATCAAATACCATGACCAGTGAAATATTTCCACCTTAAGGTCAGTGTGTGGACTTTTATATTGAGTAAAGAAATAATTTAATAAAAGTTCAGTATTACCTAAATATAATCTGATTTCTGTAAAATCCATTTTTAATATGGTAGGCTTGAATGTCAAATGAATTATCTAGGCAGACTGTCCGGTATGTCCAGTAGAGAATGTATAATGGACTGCTGGGAGTCTCAAAGCTGGAGAGAATCTTGTGCATTTCTGACAATGAACACCATGTGCTCCATCTTTAAATCCCTTCTCCCCCATGTCAAAACCTGCTTAAATATATTCAGACCATGGGGCAGGCTCTGACCCTATAGGCTTGAACCGACTCCCAATACACACCCATTCAAAACACTGTAATCGGTTTTAGCTTACATGCCACTCACAAATAAACATCACACAATACATGTATATTTGAAGTACAAGAATGATTCAAATCTATGTCTTCTCGCTGCTTCTGCCGTCAGAGGAATAGCGCTGTGTTTGTTAGCAAATCAAAACTGCTCATTTACACGACGTAGCGTTACTCTCATATGAGCCCCTTCTCCTGAACATTTTAAGGGTTCTGCAGTTGTCTCACATTGATGAAATGACAGAAAATCTGACCAATCAAACTGTCGAATTTCAAAATAGGGGGCTTCAAAGGCCTGCTCCTTCAAGTCCCTGTGAGAGGAGGATATTACCTTTATTCTATCCCAGGATAGTCTAGTGGTCTAGGTGTGGAAGGTTGTGGGTTCGAGCCCCAGAGTTGACCTACCTGTAAGCATCCTTGCGATGCATAACCCCTACCTGCTCCATGTAATAGCACCATGTAATTGTAAGTCTGCTAAATGACCTAATTGTGTTCTAGTGTTGTGTTGCTCGTGAACGTTTCGTTCTTCAGGGACTAATCTTTTATATGACCCGGAGTAATGAATTGTCTCATGAGTGATTCGTTCATTTTCACGCATGCGTGAATGGTCTTGGACTCATCACATGGCAGCTGCATAGGCTCAGCCAGCACAGGAGACAGAAATGATTAGTTCACGACTCATAACTATGGGTCTTGGGTTTGTGTCTTTCACTCATTTGTCACGTGACAGTTGTAGCCTATAGGCTCAGCAACAGGACAGAGGGCTATGCACAGGAAACAGAAATGATTAGTTCATGACTCAAAACTAGTCTTCGGGTTTGTGTCATTCACTCATTTGTCACGTGACAGTTGTATAGGCTGACATGTAGCTGTGCGCTCTCTTTTTACATTTCCCACAAGAGGGCTACAGCGCCACACTTAGCCTATAGTTAAAATGAATGGAATAAACAAAATGAAAAAAGAAAAAAGATTAGTTAATTTTACTGACCGAGATTATAAGATCTGAGTCAGTAAAAAGATTCAAAATTCCCACCACTACTTTATTCAGCTAGGCTACTGGATTTCTAGCTACCTGTAGGCCTTTATTTTGCAATAAAGAAACAGACATAGCTGGTTGTATTATTTTTACTGCAAGAAGGCAAAAACACCTACTTCCCGCTGCTTCAATGCTTACTTTAGTCGCTTAGCAACCGAATGCAACCTCACTCCCTGCAATGCGTGCCGATCTGTAGCAAGCCAATAAATCTAGCTAATCTCAGAAATGTCTGCCCTGTACCTAGCGACGAGGACAGCGCAGCCGGGTCCTATCTGAAAGGCTCTTAAGTAGCCTTACCACACCCCTTGGCTCGGTCCCTCACAGCTTGCTTGTGTGTCCTAGCATGAACCTATTGGGCAGGTGGCATGGTGCACCAGATACTGGCAACAAATTATACACTTCACATATGACTCACTGTTAATCACAAGAAGGGGCCCAGTAACCCTGCAATACTGTAATGAGCCACTTTATGGTAATGCACCGTTGTGGTAAAAAGTTAACGCTGCCAAGTTTGAAAGTCCTCTGCAGTGCAATGAATATTCAGCTCAGCGGCCTCACTGTTTGCCTGCCACAGTCAAGATAAATACATTCAGGAATCTGAAAATTCCTTTTGCAAGACTTCTGTAAACAAATTGGAGCAGGCTGGATGACAGCCTCTGAAATTGCCAATTTAACTTGGCTGCTGCTATTGTATCACTTCAAGCAACAGAGACAGAGGGAGGAGAGGGGTGTGGAGATATTTGGAATAGGAACAAGAGGTTGGTGGCTGAGTAAGGGCACTAAACGAAGGACTTTTCTGCATGCACTATATATGTGCGCAAGCTCACGCACAAATCCTGCCACAACACACTGTAGAGGAGAATACTTTAGTTGACCCTTAGTTTTAATTGGTTGAGGAAGTTGAAGGCGATGAGCCCTGCCTGTCACTGTGCCAACACTCTAATTAACTAAAACCTTGGGGCATTGTAATCTCTGGATTTTAGGGTATCATAATGTATTAACTTTAATTAAACTTGTGTTTATGTGTGCTAATGAGATGAACGGCACGTATTTGTAATCTTGATAACATGAATACGTTTTACACAAGCTCAAATCTGTCCGTCTAGTTAATTACAGCGTGTGCGATAGCTCTAATTGGTGATTGTGCGTCTTCTGCCTGCGTCGCACTGGTTTGGGCTAACGTTATGAAATCCTCACGGAGAGATGATTTGCTCTGCTGAAGGCTGACAGTCCCTGGGAGAAGGGGCTCACCGTGTCAGAGGCTTGTTCAACCACATACACGTTCAGCACCCCTGCACCTGTCAGTCGGCCTCCAGACAGAAGAAACCTGTCGTGTTCCGACTGCACTTCCATTTCTTGTTTTGGGTTATGGCACCTGCTGACGATTCTGCTGCTGCTGCCGCTGTTTGTCCCTGTATCGTTTTCATGTCTCATATCACACATTTGATGTGTGTTGTTTGCTGGAGCGTAATTCTGAACTCCACTGGTCTAGGGCTTGTGTATTGAATCTCTTTATATACAGAGGGGGTAGGAAGGGCCATTTAACTGCCAGGGTTTGAAAAGATCTGACTACCGTCGCATATCAGTCTATTTGATAATTAATTTAGTAACTAACACAGATTTAATATTCAAAAGCTTTCTAATTTTGAGTTAAAGCCCAATATTTATATGCAGGTTTCTTATTGATCCCCAGAGGGTAACTGCAGTGTTTTCTGTATACAGTTGTACTAAGGAAATACAGTACAATTCTCTTGGTAAAAGCACCACACTGTTATGTTGTTACGACAGCCAGGCAAAGCTGCAAGCAAATATTAAATAATGTAACATAACACACCAGATGGATAACAAGGTGTCTTTCAGCTTATGAAGCAAGCTTGAGAACATGTATTGTGGCAGAGATGCCAGCCTTAGATATGCCTCTGGCCTAGTTTGAAACAGAAACAGGTGCCCCTGGGCATGTTGGCTGTCTTTCTAGGTGTTTCTATGCTCTGTTTATTCAGCTTGAGGCATTCTCTGACAGCTGTGTGAAAATTAGTTTCTCAAAGTTACAAACCAGACTCATAGAAACACAGAGACACCCATGTTTTTAGTCTTAAGTGGATAATTATTGCAACGCTATGTCAGGCAATCGCTAGCTTTAATGTCACAGCACCTCTAAATCAACAGAACTAGGGAGGGAGATTGGATGTACTGACTTCATGTTATTCATCTACACTGTATGTCCCTGTGGGAATCCTACCTATACTGTACTGTATGAATTATTAGAGTGCAGGTTTGAATTCACAATAAACCTATGGCAGAGACCTAGCTTGCCAGCCACAGTTACTTACAGTATACTGAATGACACCTCTGCTACCCCTGTCCACCAGAAAGTGCATCTGAAACACACTACACACACTATTAACTTTCTCATCACTGACATCACTTTTTTATTGCCTTATAGTTTTAGGTCTTTTTGAGTTGGCAGGCTCTGCTGAGCTGCTTTCCCAAGCCAGATAGATGCGTGGTGTCAGAGCACAGAAATACAGCGATGATGAAGATATTATTCCGGGGATTTAATTTGCCAAAGTGGGTTGGTAAAGTGCAGGCTTATGGTGATTAATGCAGGCGGCTGCTGTGCCTGTGGAAAATGTCTAGCTTCTAAGATCTTTTGATATTTCACAAACACATATCCCTTAACTCTGTGTGTCAAACCTTAGGGCAATGCTGTGTTCGTCTGTATGGCATGTGAGGCAATTTATGTTGCGTGTCTGAGAATTTACACTAACTGTTTTCCCTAGCATTCCAATGAGGGCCAGTGCCGGTTGTATTTTTGGTTTAGGTGTAGCCCATATTTTAGGTTTATAATGAAAAGCTCAAAGCGACAGCACTCCAACAGCGACCACAAACCGACACTGACACAATAAGGCACAGTGTGTGAAGAGAGTCAGTGCAATACTCTCTTAATGAATGCAGCTCTTAATGAACGTAATTGACTAATGAGTGTGTTTTTAGAAGGTTCATCAAAAGGGAATTACGGCCATTTGGGAGAGATGGGAAAACGAGGTCCGGGTCAAAATTGGCTGGAATTTACCTTTAAACGATGCATACTGGTTTAGACTGAATGGTCATTTTATTTCAGTACTACATTATTGAGTCTCCCAATTTCTGTAGCTGTATAATCCCAGAGACTCTGCCCTAAGCCACTGCCACTGTACAGTAAACACAAACGCAACGACTGTGTTGACAAAATATGCTAACCGAATTTAGCCAACCTCAACGGCACTGATTGGCTCGAGTGTCTCTCCAAATTGGACATCGCCGTTGGACATTGTCCCTTCAGGAGTCTGGGGCAAGCTAGGCAAATACTGGTTAGTGCCACAGGATACAGTTGGGGGTGACTCATTAGAGCTCGCCTTAACAAGGCGTTATTAACGACAGTAGTTATGGGGCTGCGCCACCGGGGCTTAATCCAGTCACCCAGGGACCTGGCATAACTTTGCATATGCCACAGGGTAGCACGTGTGCCGCTTTTGTGAAGGGCGCTGTGTCTGAGTGGCATTTGAACACGCATTCGCTGCTTTGAGCACGGATAATTAACATTGCATAATCTACCTGCTTACAATGCAACTTTTGTAATTAGAGTTATGATTGCAGGAGTGTAATGACAGCGATTCTACTCCAGATAATGGCGTTTTGGACTTGGCAGTTGCTGCATTGTTTGTGCAGCAGACTTCTGACATATGGGACACAAAAGGACACAATGGCCAGGCTGACCGCCTTTGTTCTTGCTCCTGCAGACCCAATCACAGCAGACAAATTGCGCTGTAGCCATTCCAAATGATGCCGACCCAGGCAAAATGGCTCAGACATGAGAATGGGCCTATAATGTAGGAATCTCTGCTCCATGGAAGCTTTCGGACGCTGCACCTGTGTTCTGTGTTGAAACCTGCCGCTGCCTGCTGCTCTTTAACTGTATTAATACTGCGTCACAGGGACACATTTCTCACTGGGAATCGACCTGTCTGCTGTGCCCTTCATGCTGCCTTTGGTGCATATCATATTAAGGTTTAGAAGTGTAACACACTAGATGATGAAACAAAGACACATTCTGCCAGCTGCCGTCATAAAGAAAGTCAGGTTATATTTCATTTATTATTTATCTTATCAAACATACAAATGTAATAGTTTATTCCAGTGTATAACAAGGGCCTAGTGTGCAATGGAGGAAAAAAAATAACCTAAGATTTAAAAGGAATCAAACGTGGCGCTTCAAACATCGTAGCCAAGGAAGAGAAATGGAAGCTCTTTTACCCACGTTTTGCACGTTTATCTGAACCACAAACTCCCACATCTGATCTGCACCCTGTTCAGAGGTATAGTTAGGCTCTCTTTATTACATAACCATCCTTGAAAAGCTCTGTGGTAGGATTGGTTCTAATTTTAGATTTGGTTAAAATTCCTTTTTTCCCTGTAAAATTGAGACTTTCCTACAGTATATTTAGTATATTTAGCGCTTTATTATACATTTATAGGGGGATATATTACACATGTGATTAGATAATAGGGGCAGGATAGTCTAGTGGTCTAGGTGTTGGACTCCAAACCTGAAGGTCTTGGGTTTGAGCCCCAGTGTTGGCCTACCTGTAAGCATCCTTGAGCAAGATGCCTAACCCCTATCTGCTCCATTTAATAGCAGCATGTGATTATAAGTCGCTTTGGATAAAAAGCATCTGCTAAATGACCTAATTGTAATAATGAGTAGCCTACTCCTTTTAAATTTAAGAGACATCATAGGCCTACTCTTTAATATTAAAACGGAATCCTCCTTTAGAGAGACAGGCTTTTATTCAAGAAAATGAATATGCATCATTGCTGGTATCTTGAATGTCTGTGTTTTTATGCTAGCAGTCACTTAGGACAGGTTCATAGAACAGCCAGTGGCCTAATCCATCACCGCCAGCTATGGGGCCGGGGGCCAAGCGCTTGCGTCTCCTTCCAGGAAATAATCAGCTTTTAATTTATCTCAGATCACATTCATGAGAAGACGGATCACTACAGAGGGGCCTCGCGTGAACAGGCCCATCTTCCCAGTCACTCTAAGTGCTTTTGCCTCTTCCAGTATATTACAATTTGGATGTTTTTAATATGTCATATATTCATATTTCCCATTTTGGTTATAGGGACACTTGGATTTGTACAGTATCTGGAAATGCCATTGTGGTTGAAACCATTGACATACAATGGAAGAGAAAGTAGGCCAGTAAACCATGAACTTCCCCTACGGAATGAATGGACCAGGTATGTCAACTGCTGGACGCTGCTATGGCTTCAGATTTGTGCTCCCAGTCCCGGTGAGTGGTCGGATGTACCATTGCCACAGAATGATTAGTTGCAAGGCTTCCAGAGGCACAAGAGAGGTGAATTACGCCAAGGGGGAAGGACAGTTCAGCAAACATATTGCGTCCCTCCACTCCCAGACGATTACTTCCAAGTACAGAGGCAGGTTAATCCTTTCATTGTAATGAAGTGAGGGAGAATAATGTACTGTACATGTAAAAGTGAGACACTTCATCCAGTCGTCTTTACGAGGAGGGAGTATCCATAGTGACAGAGAACAGAGGGCTTTGAAGGCAGAGGAGCGATCCATCAAAAATACATTGACGTTGACGCAGCACAACACTAGCAAAAACACTTAAGCAGATTTGTCCGCGTGTCGAAACCTCCTCCCTACTTCCTATACGCTGTGCCTCACATATATCCACTTTAAACTCTCGTTGTACATTGGACCGAGCTTACGAAAGTACAGTAAGCTTTATAAGAAAGCTATCTGCTTCATACTATGGCCTGCTGCCATGAATGGACAGCAAGTATACAGTAAACATACGGGGGCCTCATTTATAAAAGCTGAGTAAGTAGAAGAAACTGCGTTCTCCACCTTCTATGCAGACCCAGATTTATAAAAAACAAACATGCCGGATAGTGTCCGTATCTCCACGTACCCATGAGTATATCGATTATGTCAGAGGATCAAACGTCAAAAGTCACAACAACTGTTGTTCTGCTTTTGTCACCTTCTGTGTGAAGCCAGCCAATTCCAACAGCCCAATATAGTGAGGCTATGCCATAGTTTAAGGGACACTCCTCGATTTACTGCATGCTTGACACTCCTACCACTCCTCCCTCTACATCAGTCATAGCCTCACACCCTCCACAGACAGTTGAGAACCCAATTGATCCTTTAGGTAGATGTGCCAACGTATGTTGTTATTGAACATGAATAAGCTGAGAGAGAACTTTGTGCTCCAGATTTAATATAAAAATATATATATGATGCTTTATTGTTTTCTTTAAAGTTTGAAGTTACATATTTTAAATTCCTTATCATGAAGAATAATGTAAATCAAGCCCTTTAAATAACATAATGAATGTAACTCTATTGGGCCTGGTTTAATACTGGCAGTGCAGAAAAATGCTTATCAAATCTGGTTCATAGAACTAGTGGAATACGACAGTGGCTTAGTATTGGTGTAATTATGTCATATACTGAATTTATTTTCCAAAAAGCACGACAATAAAGGCCATTATTCTGAATAGCAATCAAGTAATCGAAGAACATTTTATCAAGTATGTGCAGCTAGCTCGTCTCTCCAGGTGTGCCTGGCTATTTGGCAAGGGAGAGGAGAAGATTGAATAATTGAGCTGCAGCGAGAGTCTATTCATACCAATAAGAAAAAAATTCCCTTCAGTCATCTTACATTGAATAGGTCTTTTTCAAATGGAAGTGAGTCTTCAATTGCCCAGCTCTCCCAAAGTGCACTGGGGGAATGCAAAACAAATAGAAAGGAGAGAAGCAAAATATATTCTTTTTCGACTGCCCTGCATTCTATTTTGCAGCAGAAATAATAGTGTCTGCTGAATTTGTATTATAAAGGAGACTTTGTCTGTTTTCTCGTCTAAATGGTTATTATTGCAAATTGATGTTTTTGTATTTCCCCACATAATAAGCATTTTCCTTTACTTTCCTGTCATCGCTTTGGCTTTTTGTCTGTTTTTGCATCAACTGTTTCTTTACTTTTCCATGTCGTTTTGCGAGTGCTGGTAATGGTGGTATAGGCCTACTTCAGAAGCCAGTGAAAGAGAACTAGATTATCCAGTAAGGAATAGAGGGCACTGTCAGAGGTAATGTGAAGTTCATTCCTATTCTCAAAGGCTACCGACTGGCTTCCCGCTGGGTTACCTGCTAATCTTTCTTTGACATGCTCAGCCCTCCTTCTGGGACAATTCAGTTCAGGGACCTCGCACAAAGTCCCCTCATTGCATTGTGAAATAGTTTAAGAGATTTATCAATGTTGCACGTTGACTGTTAAAGCATTTTTGTAGGTTTGTAAGCTCTCTTCAAAGGGTAATTGGGAGTGAGGTTTATCTCACAAATGAGAAGCCACACATTTTGTTTGATGTGACGCTGGTTTTGTCAGGATCACAAAATCAATTTGTGGGCAGCGCCTGCTCTACCATTGGTCTCTGCCTATTGTTGGTGCATAGATGGTCACTGAGACAGCAGAAGCGCTTCTTGTCAGCGCCTGATTAATTGGCCACAATCCATTCAGCAGTGATTGAGTCAGATAGAGAGACACAATGAGCGGCTTTTATTCCTTTCCAACCTAAGCAGTTGCGAGCACAGAGAAAATACTGAAACAAGCCTTGTAAAACATGCATTTCTTTTCGCGGATGAGTACAGAGAGATGGTCATTGATTGGGCTGCGATACGTTACGGCATACAAGCTTGTGGTTCCTGGATGCTTAAATAAATCTTCCGCTATCTTCAATCTGTCTCTTCATTAATCAAATGGAACAGGGTAATGAGTTGTATTACTGGTTCAGCGCTCCAGCACTTGCTTTCGGGGTTAGGAGGCCATCTTAACTTTACCTATTTGAGATTCTTTAGCCAGGAATCCCTGGCGCCCTCTTGTCACAGCCATCTACTGAGTGGTAATTGGCTATTTATCAGATTTCCTGTGAGAGGACGATGCCGGTGCTTATCTGACACAATTATCAGGAAAAATAGGAGCTTGTCTCCCGGATACTGGTATTCTACTGGTTCAGGTGGCCAAGCTAAGCCTTCCAGTCTAGAGAAAGCCCCCGAGTGTTGCTCTCCAAGCAGAGACCTTTTTATCAGATGTTTAGCTTTAGCGCTTGTCATCAGCGCATGCAGATGGGGCAGTTGTAGGAAAGCAATACATAAATCATATGTTCTGCCCTGCTGTGACACTGAAGGAATGAGAGGTAAGGATTACACACACGGCAATAAGCAACCCCCACAGTTTCGATCTGATAGACTGGGTTTTTCAAGGGTGCTTCTAATTCTGGCCCAGGGAAATGCATATAAACGGGCGCAGGAGTGCTCGCTGAGTACTAGATAGATAGAAAAGCTATTTGAGCAAATCGGTATGCTTCTGCCTTTTTCCGCTACCAAACCAATTATGGACCACATGAAGAGACGAATGACTAGCAACCTACAACAATACAGTACACGGCATGGTATCTTTCTACATGTGATTTTGAGGGGCATGCTGATTTACAGTGCAGGGAAAAGGCTAGATAGAAGAAATAAAAGTGAAGTGATATAAAAGTAAGGGCCTAAACCAGATGTGACTCATAGTCCCCAGAGTTAGTGGCTCTAGATAATGGAAGGCCTTCATACAGTATACCTTTTTCACTACATAATGCAAGGAGCACGCCACATCCAAGGGGTAAAGGATTGCGAAATGAAGTGTTAGCCGATGACAGGGCAGTGTGAAAATGAGAGCAATGGAGAAAGACAAAGAGGCGGAAGAGGATGTCTTGCATAGTAGATGAAGATCAGAACAGGTTGTTCCACAGATGGTTGAGCAAGAGCCTCATTTCCATGCTACAGACGGTGCCTGTCGCCACGTTCAGGTGACTGTAGGCGGGTGTCTGGTGGGTGTCATTGTCTTAGCAACACCGACGCTGCTGTCAGTCCTGTCTAATATCAGCTTGACATGGAGCCATTTGTTTGTGCGTGTGAACCAGTGTGTGCTTGTGTGTGTTGTGTCCTTGGGTGTGGTTGACTGCACACCCCAATAAAGAAGGTCTTGCAACAGAAATAAAGCAGATTTGCAGCACTTTTAGCAATGTCAAACTTCACTCTCTGTGTGGATTAGGAATTATGGATTTAATTGGCTAACAATTGCGCTGCTGGTGAATTGTGTCGAGAATTGTGAGTCATTTTGTGATGAAAGCACCGCAAGCAGCTTTGTGTGCTAAGCCAATGCTCGTGAGACGCAGTATGTCATTAGAAAAGAATCATTTTATGCATTGTGCCAATGCTGTTCTAGTAATTATTATATTCATTATATAAACATTAAACATTTATTTTCCTTTCGTCAATATTGCCTCTTAAACACATCTGTCTTGTCTTTTGTGCAATCCATTAAAGAGAGGAAACACAGCCAACGCTGTTTCTGTTCTGAATCCCTTGTCCACAGATTGAGCCCTTGTGATGCCCGCTCAGTGAGCAGCGCCATGCGTGTCAGGTGGTCTGGGGCCACGCCCCTCCTCGTCTTGGTTCTACTCAGGCTGGCCCAGTGCGAGGAAGACCCTCTGGTTCCAGGTAAGACTGTGACGAAGAACCCGTCACCACAATGTTTCTGGCTTGTCCCCCCCATGCTCGTTGTAAACCACACCATTGTCATGCTTTTTGTCTCCATCAGTCAGTCTGTCTGTCTGTCTGTCTGTCTGTCTGTCTTACTACATGTGCAGTAATGACACCTTGGTTTTCTGTTCAACCAGACATTGGTTAATAGAGTTAAATACGTCTTGTAGCACTGTAAATGCCATGTTTGTCTAGACAGGTTTTTTTTAAAGATTGCTTAAAGCCTTTCAGTCAATTTTATTGGATTTTTCTAGCTATTTCTGCATCTTACAACTTACATTTTGACAAGGGAGTGAGAACAACTGTCTCACTCAGTGTGAGAAAAGTAGATCTAGGACATCTTTTAGTGAATACATAAGGACAAAACTTTTATTTGGTGTCTCTCTTTTATAACAACATCTTTTAAACCCTGAGCACTTTCTACCCTCTTGTGAGAGTTTGTGTCTGACAAGTAGGCTGAAATATAGTACCCATGCAATATCCTGTGCATCATTCTTCTTGGTAGTAGCTTTATCTTATCACAATTTCTCAGCGAAACAGTCTTTCATAATGTCGAGCACAAACCACAGATGTTTGGTTTCAGGTACGGCATATGAGGCCTCATCTCATGTGCTCATCTGATGCTGGAGTCATGCTGTGGAAATTATGTTCAGTGATTGGACGACATCTTTAGGCTTTTATTGTCACCCCCTATTGTAAATCACTTCAGCTACACCGTTTTGATTTCGTGGCTTTACTTCAAACTGTCAGTCAGTCAGTAAGGGTCCACACGTTACACACATTCACCACTTAGTGGAACATTTCAGGCTCACAGTTCTCCCTATCTACTTATTCTTTCCCCAACCTTTCTTTTGATTGCCTTACCTTCCATTCATTTTCCTTAACCATGTTCATATCACTTTTTCGTTCCTCTGTATTTTCTCTTACACTATCAAGGAGGCAATGTACTTGTCAGGCTGTGTGAAGCTAGGGCAGTGTGTGGCTCTTTCCACCTTGATTAAATGTGTGTATGTGTGCGCATGCTTGTGAATGTGCTCACATATTTGCTTGTTTACGATTAGGTGTTAGACTTCATTAGATGATTTCACCTAGTAGCTACTGTTGCAATAAATATATCCCTACAGTATATCAAAGGTCCTCTATTGTAAAATTCAAGTTTTTCCAGTTGCGTGGTCAGTTGGGCTATCTGAAGGGAAGTGAAAGGGCCTGACTAAGTTTAAAATCAGTCTAATAAGTCTAATGTCAATTAGCAAAAATAAAAAACCACAGTGGAAAAGAAGCCAGGCAGCCTTAGGTGTGACATCATTTCTGAAATTGTAACCAATCAGCTCTGACCTATCCTCCCACTACGGTGGCCCTGAGAGGCCAACGCACTGCAACTTAAGAGACCACATGCAAATAGATCGCAACACAACACATTAAGGAAACACAACACATTAAGGAAGCACAACACATTTAAAAAACACAACACATTTAGAAAACACAACGGAAGTGTTTCCTGGGGACACTTATAAGTGATGCACAAATCAAGAAAACCCAACGAAAGAGTTTCCAGGGGACACTTTTAAGTGATGCACACCCCCGGCCTGTTTTGCCGCTGCAGTTTGAAGACGTTTTTGAAGTCGGCGCTCTGTCAATGCTGTTGGGAAATGAGATAAAATGTAAGTTAGCCTAACGCTAAGATTAACATAATTTCTTACGCTTCATAAGCAGTTTTGAAAGCTGTCCCGCATTATAAAGTTTTAATGATTACGACGAATATACCCTATAAATACATTTAAACCGTAATTTGATTTATAAAAATGTAAACGGCTTGTCAAACTTTTATATTATAGCCGTTTATATTTGTATAATTCTTCTAAATCAAATTACAGAAGGGGTTTATTTTTACATGTGCAAATAAATAAATAACAACAATCATAAACAACAAGAACAGAACATGAGGATTCACACATCGTCACATCACCTCTGTCAGAGGGTTCTAGAACCGGCCTTGAACCACAGCCTAGCCTATTGCATCCAATTCGTAGAGCCTGTAACGCAAAGCCTAGGCTATTGCACACAATGTTTGCAATGCTATTGCAGCATTCTGTAAGTTATAAATAACTTACAGAATGCTGCTTTGTCACTTTTTGACCTGACCCGCCCCTAGACACGATATTTTCTGGTAAGCTTACCCAAACCTGCCTGAACCCTGCACAAAGTTTCGAGCAAGAAAAACAGCAGTGCAGAAAAATTGTTGTTTTTTTATTTTTGAAAGGATGGGCAAAAGCTTAATCTAGGGTGGGCAATGCCCCCCCGTCGCCAGGCTGTGATAGCCTACAAGTCCACCTTCTCTCTCAAACACATACAGTACACACACACACACACCCGAGGGTGCAGGTGCCTCATGCCCTGGCTGTCAACAGTCTGCATTACCAAACTATAAAGTACATCCATCAATTACAATCAGGTCATTTACCAGATGCTTTTATCCAAAGCGATTTACACTCGCATGCTGCTATTACATGGAGCAGGTAGGGGTTAGGCATCTTGCTCAAGGATGCTCACAGGTGGGCCAACTCTGGGGCTTGAACCCACAACCTTCTGGCTGGGAGTCCAACACCTACACCACTAGACTCTTCTGCCCCCCCCAAATCACGTATTGACGATCGCAAAAGTTCATCTTTAATGAAGGGTTACTTGTTTTTCTGGTGTTCAGCAATAAAGAACACCGTTTGGAACAATTCGTCACAAATAACCTTGTCGTCCTTTCGGTCGAAATGGTCCCAGACAGTACTTCTATTTGCTCTCTTCATTTTACTCAGATTCAGCTAAATATGGCTGTAGGCACGTGTGTTCGGTTGCATGTGTTATATACTGTATATTTATTTATTTATTTTATTTTTTAAAACTGTTTAACTGATATTATTAATCGGTCAAAATGAGTGTTGTTGGTTAACTGTTAAACGGTTAATTATGAACATTCCTAGTCCCAGATAGATATATAGATAAATAGATAGATAGATAGATATATAGAAACTTTATTGATCCCCGGGGGGAAATTGCAGTGTGTAATTGACAGATTACAAAAAATTACAAAATTACAAAAACTGTACAGCCCAAAACCTAAACATAACATATAATCTAAACATGTAATGTACAAATTTGCTTATTTACAAAAATAAATAAATACTATCTAAGATTTAGATAGTTGTACAGTATATGATGTTTAACTATAATGTCCTTTATCATTACTGAAGAAGGCAGTAAAGGTCTGTCCAAAATGACATGAAATTGGATATACATGGGGCCTTTAAGCATCACAGTGATGCAATGCCTCAATAATATAGGTTAATGCTCGGACCTGCAGCTTTTAACTTAGTTATGCCTTCTGTTACACTTGTATTTGAAATGCAGAAAAACACAGAGTGATACGAATGAGGGATGCCTTAATGTAGTGACAAATACAGTATATGCAAATGTTTTTGGGGATAGAATCAATTCAAGGATTTGTTTTAATATGCAAGGGACTTACTGCCTCAAGCTAGGTGTTTTGTAGCTTCAGTGACAATCCAGAGAGGTATTTCAGATATAAGCCGTGGGTAGCACTTTGGGCAATAGTGTCAGATTAGTCAAGAAACTGTCATAAATACTGTATCTAGATCTGGGACAGCAGCATCCCACTAGGATTGTGAGTCATCGTGTGTTCCTCAATGAAATAGAAATGTCAAGGCACTGCTTTGATTCCATTCCTCTACGTACTCAGTGACTGACAGTTCATTTAATTTTTTTGCCTTTAGGTAAATACCCGCAGTTCCCCTAAGTCTTTCTTTTTTCATTTTGAAGAGCATTTTTGTCTTTTGATTTGTCAGAGGTCTTTTGTTAGCCTCTCCAGTTGGAACATAATGGGTCACCGTCCTGCCCTGTCTCCTTATGTGACAGACTGGAAATAGCACCTGAGCATGCCAGGAACCTCATTATAGCAGCGAATGTTTCTGAAAATTACCATTAAAAATGGTTAAATTCCTTCTGCACTCACCATAATTTAATTTCAAAAGAATCCCTGGCATGTAAGAATTCAGTATGTGTGATTCTCAGTAGGCTACATTTAATTTTAATTATTATTATTATATTTAATTATTATTATGTTCAGTCTCTTGCTGTGCAACCTCACTGCTTCAGGCTACCTGTCTAGCCTGTGTTTATCTTAAATTAATATATATCTTAAAAACTGTACGTTTTAAACTATGTACGCTCATATGATATGAAGATTCAACTTGTTTTGTAGGTAAAGATATTAACTATTTTTAAAGCTAAAGAGCTAAAGCTCTCAAATATTCTACAAAAACGATTGATTAGACTAGTTGAGCGTCAACAATGCCTTACAACACAACACAAGTATTCTGAGTTAAAACTGATGATGTGTCTGATGATGCTGGCTGGTGTGTTGACAGTTGAATGAATCTCTGGCAGTAATCAACATCTGTTTTTCTCTCTGATTGCTGGGTGGACTGGAGAGAGATAGGAAAAGTGATTACTGTTCAGTCGTCCACATTCAGTCATGTGTTAAGACTCCCTATTGGTTTCAGTCTAGCACAAGCTGGATTCCCGACTGGTTTCATCAAGTAACAATCTCAATTGAGGACTGTATGATGCGTGCCACTGAAAACCTTTTCCATTTGCATTTCTGATTTATTCCTAATCTAGTGTCTATGTGCGACATTTTTGGGAAATTTCTCAAAGGTGCCGCACAGCTAATGATGCAGAACGCCTCCATTGGCCAACACACTGTCCATACTCCCACAACACACACAACACTATTTGGTTTTGAAGTGATTTGCAATCACTTACTACCATACTGTAGGTGTTGCCTTACTTCAATAAAATGAAACCTCTGGACCTAGGGTCAGTTTGGGTCATATTAAAAGATTTGATGTTTGCCTCATGGTCAGGTGGGCTTCCTCTATAAATCTAGTCTCACAGGGCCAGACGTGACTACAGAACGGCGTGACAAGAGTACACGTCTGTCGGTTGGTTTTGCTGCCTTTCCCAACAGAACCTGAAGTCTTACAGTATATAGTAGTGTAATAAAATAAGTATGGCCTCTTGAGACTACTATGTGTCTACCCTGTTCCTGGACAGGAATACATATTAAGACACGTATCCTAGTTTACCTGCTTCAGAGCAACAGGTCCTGAATATTATATTATTAATATTGCCTTGTTTTCTTTTTTTTTTACAGAATACAATATTATATACTGTACAGTATGTATATGTATGTAAATTTAGGTTTAATTTTCTTGATCATTTAATTTTCTCTCAGTAATATTGAAGTCAAATAATGTGTTGTTTAATATGTCAATGCCAATAATAACAATAATTGTAGAATGATATGCACTGGGAATGTGTGTATTTCATAACAGTGAAAGTTTTTTATTTAATTGTATTTATTTGGTGAACTCTTTAATCAGATTGTCTAGACATCCGAACTCCATAACACAAGATATTGCATCTGTCATCGAGGCACAGGGTGACTGAACTAAATTAAATTTGCTTCTTATCTTTCTTTCATGAAGCAAATAGCTCAAACAGCACTTTCCCTAACATTCCTTCTTTCATGTTATCCCATGCTGACATCTTAAAAGGTGTATTGTATTTTTCAACACAAGGGAATCACATATCCCTTCCTACGGATTGATCATGTGCATCATCTGTATGGAGTAGGGTTGCACATTTTACAATTACATGTGAATTGCGTCGAGTTTGAACAATTCCATTTGATTTACAATTCTTTATACCATGCAGCTATGCAGAAAAACAGTTATGCCTCACTTCCCTCGGCAACACACCGTCTCTTGTGTGTGCTACTCAGCCCTCCCATTCAGGTTTTTCATCATACAGTACCTCTAGTATACAGTCTTCCTGCTGTTTTTCGTCAGAGTTGGGCTCTGTACTACACTATACTACTCCCCACTTCCTCTGTTACACTTAGTATTCAGCCTGTTCACCAGCCTGGGGGTGATTAAATATGTGGTTAATACAGCATTGTGAGAATATTGAATTACACGCTGACCTTTTTAAATTACCGAACCAATTGTGCAAGACGGCAAAGGAAGTTTATCAGGTATAGCCGAGCTGGAGCCCAGAGGAGAGTGGATTTGCCACTGCTGTCCTGGCGACACTCTTCTTATTAGTGTTCGACACTATAAATACTCATGGCCCGCTACCCTGTCTCTCCAACATCGAGTCTTTTTGTCTGTTGCTCCTCTGTCTCTGTCGCACACAGGGAGGTGTCAAAGCACTCCTCCCGACAAGCTGAAACACTGGAGTGTCCTCACACAAATTAATTTGTTGCGTCATTTCACAGTTGATAAGACCCCTATCACTCTTGACATATAATGCAGCTTCACTCCATAAATCCTGATCGCTGGCCTTTCTTTGTGATGCATCCAAGTCAGCATATCGGCTGCGCTGATCTGATCTGAAGGTGGTTTGCTGTCCTGATTTGAAACAAAGAAATGGTGGAGGTCAGGTTTGCTTCAGGAGCTTGACTCCACCAAGCTTTACTTGTTTTTCAGCGCTCGTCCACTATCTCCGTCCAGACAACACTAAACTACACTGGCAGTGACGCAGCGACCTTTGCTTGGCACCGGGCAGACGAAAGCTTTTTACCAATGAAACAGAAAGAAAAACCACCTAGACGTAAAAACATGTTCTCTCTCCTCGCCAACTTTCAAGAAGAGTGATTGCTGATTGCTCTACACAGCACTTTGCAAAATGCCCTGTAATTGTATTTTGGTGAAAAATCCTCATTTCACCCCTCAAGGGAGAATGTACCATTATTGAAGAAGGAAGAGGGTTTAAAGAGTGGCTTTTGATGTAATGAAAATTCTTGTGAAATAAAATGTCTGCTTTTTTTCTGTGGGATTCCTTGTCAAGAATCGTTGCATTAAAGAATATGAAAAAGCTTACTCAAAAGAAAAAAAACAATATCTATGAAACATGTTACATATTGTTTCATAGATATTGCATTCACTAAACCATCACCAGACTTATTTTATTGAACAAATCAAGCTCTGTCCTATCTTAAAAATTGTGTCCCGGTTTACACTCATTGCATTTTTCTTTTTCGTTTACTTTCCCGACAGTCTATCCTATAATCTTTTTCTTAGCCTCCAGGCACGGTATTGTTTGCCTAATATAGTTTATCTGTTTGGATTCAGTGATCTAGTGTTTCTGCTTAGGGACAGCCTTGTTTGTGTTTATGTTTGCTCTGAGTTTAAAAGAGTCAAAATGAGCCATTTTATGCATGCCTACTTTTGAAGTACTGTGATTATTGGGGTGTGGAGGAGGTCAACTGTGTGTCACAATCTGTGTGTGTATGTGTGTTGGGTGAGTGTGAATAATGTTTGCTGCTCTCTAAAGTGCCAAACAGACCTGACGTTTGAGTGGAAGAAAATTGTGTTTTTACTATCAGAACCCTCCAAAGCCCTGAAAGTAACTTTGGAGTTCTTCTCCTTTGTCTTTCTGTGCCACAATACAGTACACACATCCTGCTCACTCATGCACTATTCACAACATAGTTAATTCTATATAATACACTATTCAGGAAATCAATGAGGAAAGAAAGGTCTGAATTCTAATCTGATTTGGACATTATTCACGCAGCAAAATAGGTGGAGAGGTGGATAGCGAAAATGTCACCATAAGTCATATCATGAACAAAGAAAATTTACAGATTTTTTAGAGCTTCAAATAATAATAAAAATAATAATGTAAATACCATTTATAAATGAGTCGGTGTCTCTTCTTTTGTCTAGTCAATGTTGAGGCAAAGAAAACAGCAATGCATTATGGGACTTGGAGAGGTAGCTGGCGGCAAATGCACGTAGATTATATATATATATATATATATATATATACATATAATATATATAATATAGTAATTATATATATTATATAGCATTTACAATGTGGTACAGGCAGACTGTCCACTAAGATTGCGGACCGCATTACACAATGGCTGACACCCTAATGTGCTCTAAATAACAATAATGACATGATTTCGGACACAGCCATAGTGTAATTTGTCGACATAGATGAAAATATATATTACCGTAGAGCTGTACTGAGAACTGTGTAGGCACATGCAGTGTTGTTTCACTGAGCAGAAACCTACAGTGTGTTTTTTTTTCTGTTGCATAAGATTTTCACTTCTTCATTTACCACCGCTGTCCTAAAGAGAGGTTACAGTTAGTCGGTTAGCATATAGCGCCAATCTGTCTGCCATCTCTGTTTTCACCAAGGGCAGCTTTGTTCCCAGATAACCTTATTGTTT
This sequence comes from Percopsis omiscomaycus, assembly GCA_027575585.1. Classification (NCBI taxonomy): domain Eukaryota; kingdom Metazoa; phylum Chordata; class Actinopteri; order Percopsiformes; family Percopsidae; genus Percopsis; species Percopsis omiscomaycus. Next base: position 7,909 of record JAODLI010004450.1, on the reverse strand, counting down.
GGAGCACCTCGCCATATTTCCCTGCCCTGCAGCGCAGAACCCTTGTCCTTATCATCTTCCTGCCTCTCTCTCCATCCGGCCACCATTTAATTACAGAGCAGGGCACCAGACAGCGTTTCTTCATCAGCTCCTATCCACCCTCAGGCCATCATTTAATGATGAACAATCTGCTGCAGGATGCAGGAGAATCTGTCCGTTCTATTTTTTTCGTGCTTTTTTTTTTTAGGCCCATATTTGTGTATTGCCTCCCTACCTTGTACTTTCTATTGTATTTGGCTCTCAGGCTCAGAATTTGATGTCCTGAACTTGGGCGCGCTATTTCTGTATTCCAGACTGCTTTGGCAGCTTCAGGCTTTCTGCTTTTTATTGCGACTTTACCCTCAGACCCAGTACTGCAAGGCTGGATCCTTCACCAGTTTAGACCCGGGAGGAAAGGGTGAGTTAATGTAGTGCTCCTGTGAAGGAAAAAAAAAGACGAGATGCCACAAGTGTGTTCAAGCAACCTCAGCAGATCCAGCTAAAACTCTAATTATTTCATAAAAACGCTGACTACTTTAATAGTCATTAACATGGCGCTTCAACCACAGGGATTGCAACTCATCTCTAAAAGTTTTGCTGCAATCTGCCTAGTTTCAAATATTTGCTTATCTAATTAGAACGCCCTTTGAGAGGCAATATGGCATCACCTTTTGAATATTCATACGAACCACTTGCAATAAGAATATATTGATTAACATTCCACGGCATGCATTCAAATGAGGATAAGAACAATGCAGTCACACTCTTATTTCATAACAATAGTCATGCATAGTTATGAATCAATATTAAGACCGTATAGGAATTAATACAATAAGCGAATGAATAACCAGTTCTTCTACATTAACCGCCTTTCCCTCCCAGCGTATGTGTGTGTGTAAGTGTGTGTGTGTGTGCGCGCACAATACATGTCGTGCACGTGCCAAGAGTTTATTGATTTCCATAGAGACTTGACACAGGCACCTCGGTTTCTCCCGGCCCACCCCTCCAAGCTATGGCTTCTCTCTCAGGGGGAGGGGTTATGCCGCGGGGGTTGCGGGACTGTCATCCCCCAAATGAATTTCTCCTCACACCCCTCTCTCCATTACCGCACCTCTCTGTGCTTCCAGAGGAGCGCACAGCAGCCGCCCATGGCAGTTTGTGCTTTCAGACATAAGTACTTGTTATTTATACCTGCGCCTGTGTCTGTTATGCCTACACCCTCGACACCTCCACAGAACAATGCAGCAGTGGCAAGTCTCTCTGATAATACTCTTGTGGGCCCGCTGTGCTATTGTCAAGGTGCACTCTCAAACAGCAGGTTGTCAGCCAAGAGAGGAACATTAGGAGAAACAATAAAATGTTACACAGATAACTGTTTGCGTTGGAGAACAGTCTGTTGCTCACAAACTTGGGATTGAGTCTACGTCTGGCTTTTTTTTTATTTATTCCAAACTCAGTTAGGTGTTCAGTGGGTGTCCATTTTCGCAAACTGTTGATTTGGATTCATTGCTGAGCTGTGTAGATTGAGGACTGGCAAACAAATTGAGCAAATCCACAAATTATTGGAAATGTACGGGTCTCTACGTGCCCGGAGAGGACAATGGAGACTCCCTTTTTATTTTTCTCACCAGAAACTACATATTGAGAGTTCCAGCTCAGCTTTGTTGCTTTCACTTTGTTTACGTTAAAGAAAAAAAATAGGCCTACAGGCATAAGCAATTTTGAGTAATTTCCCGGGGTGTCTGTGCGCGCAAGTGTGCATTTATAATCATATTTTTGCAGGTTTGTATGGATGCACAACACTTTGAAATGGTCCGGATTTGTTTGCGTCGTTCTGAAACCTTTTTCTGACGAGGGGAAAGACAGTCTCGATATTTCATTGATTTGAGCGTTAACGCCATCTGCTATCCCACTGGTCCTCAGCGCTCACAGCCTAAATGGCCTTTGTGAAATGCAAAATTGGGAGCTCAATTTCCCATGCATGCTCATCTCTTGCCCTCTCCATTTAAAACAAGATATTGGAGAATGGTCCTCCTATTCCAGTGTGAGCCTGTTTTTAAATGGAAGCTCTTTCAGCCCTTTCATTTGTCAATCAGCCTGAAGAGTGAGTCTCCAACGGTTCATCTGTAATTGTCAGCGTCCCCTTTTGCCCGGGACGCAGCCCGGTGTTTTGCATGTGAAAGGACCCTGGAAGTGAACGTGAGCTCTGAATTAATACCAGAACTGCCCTTTGTCTCTGTCAGTTTGGCTTCTGGGAGGCCGCGGCTTTGACGTGGGGATGGTCGATAAGGAAGCATAGAGAATGATAGAGGAGTCAGGTGTTGTCAATGCAGGCTCCTACTTGGAACACTTAAAACACCCACAGGTATAGCCTCCCTCCAATATGAAGTGGTGGGGGTTCTTGTTTTCCTTTAGTCGGAGTCTGCTGCTTCATGGCCAAAACCCCAGTGTAAATTGTATTTCTGAATTGTTTTTTTTAGAAATGTAGTTGCACAGGATGGGGCAAATGACACCTTCTTTGTTATTTGTATATGCAGTCCTGGACCTGAGCAAGTTGCCAGCTTCACATCTAAAAGTGTACCAATGACATCATTGTATACTGTGTCAGTAAAGTGTAGCGTTATAGACATTTGAAGCCCCTGGAAACCTTAACGCCTAGTTTACACAAAAACGTCAAATGACCGCAAAACAGCCTCAAAGTCTGCTTCCATTTGGCGCCCATGTTAGTAGATTGGATTGTTTCCATCAGCCACCATCATGTGCATAAATTAAGTGCCAAAAATATTTAATTATAGTTTTGTGTCTGCTTTCTTTGCGATCCAAACCGTTTTCGCTTGATTTCATCTGGGAAATACACTTTTACGTCCATGCCCTACTATGTCCAGTGTAAACTACAAGCTGAAACTGCGGACAGAATATTTGACTATTTGACAATTTGTGTAAGCCCATCATGTGTATTGAGTTAATATGTGAGTATATGAGTGAACAGCTTCTGGGATTGAAGTTAAATAAAGTTAAATAAAGCTGTGACCAAAATAAACGTTTTTTTCTCTCAGGAAGAGTCTGGCGTGTCGCCTCCACGTTTCGCCTATCTCTCCCCGCAGGTCTGCTCCCGCGCTCCTTTTACTGGGGAGACAGGTGATTAGTCAGTTGCCCACACCTGCATTCCCATCCCCAAGTCCCGCGAACCATACCTCCCGACACCCCCTCCCATACAGACATCGCTAAACCACGCACAGCCTCCCACACAGTGTTCTCTTGTTTACAGGCTAGACAGGAAGAAAGTGTTCTGTAGCACCTCTGGGTCACTGTAGAAATGGTCTATTTTGTTAGTCAGAAAGGTGCACTGCTCGGTTGTGGCTTAGGCTAGCGCCTAGGAACACTGTAGGGGGAGGAGTAGAGAAGAGGACGAGCCACTCAGGAGCATATACTCTTCCACTCCAGTTTAAAACCAAAATAAGAACCAAACATTCAGTAGCAGCAGTTTACTGCTACAAGCTAGCAAGCTAGCCACTTAGTTGCAGATATTGACAGAGGTAAAATAGTAAAAAATAACAATAAAATAAAATTAAATAAATGTATATTTTCATATCATATGTGTCTGGAAAGGACAAACTGCAAAGAACAATATAAAGAACTCTCTGAGGAAATCTTCATTGAGGGGTTCTACAGAGACCCTGCGTGTGTGTATGAAATATTAATGTGCATTGTGTTTCTGTCTGTTTAATGAGCAGCAGAGGGCCAAGGCGAGTGTTTGGAGAGGGCATGGGTGTAGTGTAGACAAGCTGTGGCTTTTTAAATCAATAATAAGCTGATGCTTTACTTTACTTCCTCATTTCTAGCCTACGCCGTGATGATCTATTGTCTAATAAGGCTTATAGACAGCACTTTGTGTTCATATTGACGAAACTCCTCTGTTTATGTAAATGTCTCCGACATCACACTGCCTTTACTAGCATCAACATTCCAGTCACAGCTGTCTATGTATTCCTTGGCCCTCTCTCTCTCTCCAGTCATTGGAAGCATAACATGGCTACTGTTGTACAGGCTGACTGATAGTCTTCTAGCAGCCAGCCTTGCTGTCCATTGTGTTTTTAGGAAATGAAAAGCAGCTATTTTATGAGTTTTCCTTATCTCCCCCTCGCGTCGTCGTCCCACCTGCATCCTCATAATCTCGGGCCCTCGTAGTCACGCTCCAGGATACTGCTATCTAATGCACACCTAATGATTTGAACGAGGGGACGTTAGGGGGACAGTGGGCGATGGGATTACTGTCTAGACATGAGGAGTTTTCTCTTCATGGTTTGATGAAATAGTAAGTAAGCAGAAAGATTTAAAAAAAAAAAGGGGCTTGTCTCCTACCTGACTTGATTTATGGCCAAATTCTACTTTCTACTGCAACACTAGCTCAGCGGCTAGCGTATTCCATTGTGGGAATCTTTTTAAAATTAAATACAAGGTATGTGTTATCAGAAATGCCTACTGTAGGCAGCAAGAAATGGGCTTGCTATAAAATGGCCTAGTTTCTATACCTTGAAAAAGGGCTTAACTTAAGGTGGTGTTAGCATCGGAGAACATTCTCTTTGATAGGATGTAAGAGATGTTTAAAACAAAAAGTCCCCGCATTGACGAGTGGGACCAGATAATAAGAGTGATAAACAGCCCCATTTTCTTAACATTTACTGCCGCTGCGAGTGCCTTTAATTAACGAAAGAGGTGCTCTGGTCTCCTCCGAAACAACCTCGACTGATCAATTATTCCCATTTCGAAAGACACCCGTACACGGCTCGACTATAAAAGCACAGCCGAACACAACTTTAAAGCAGCTAATTTTCTTAATAAAGGCTGACATTGCGAGACGGATAAAGGCTGACAAAAAGACGGATTAGGAGACCGTCAGCGGCAAAATACCAGGCAGGAAATTCAGAAAGTGTACGAGGAAATGAAAATATAATTTGGAACAAAAGCGATTGGCAGAATTTCTGCCCTTATCACGCGTGAAGTTCACGCGGCGCGGGCTGACATTGGTTTTATTACCGTGGAGCATTGATGACTCGTCGGATGAGCTGAAGTGCTGACGGGGGGGGGGGGGTAGTGGGGGGTGATCAGTCTTTGGCTGGTTGCCCATGACGGGCTCTCAAGGAGGCTGGGAGGACGTTGGCCCCTGTCATGTGACTGCCTGGAAGGAAAGACCTGTGTCAGGGCCTGAGGGTTAAACGCACACAGCTGAGCCCGGGGGGGGGAGGTGGTGTTGGCGATGATGATGATGATGATGATGATGATGGGTCTGGTGCTGCTAATGTCCCAGCTGGGAGACAGGTAACTTATGTCAGGTGTGACCTCACAGACAAAGCGCCCCACCACCCTTTGCCTCATTCTTTTTGTGACCATATGGTGCTCTCTATATCTATCTATCTATAATAATACAGTATATACACAGTGTGTATATATATATACTGTATATAAATATACATATTAATGTATATTTATATAGCTATATTAATGTCTATTAATGTCTATGAGTGAGAACAGAGAACCTGTCGTGTTGTTATTTAAAGTATGCTGAGTCCTATTGCCTAAGTCCAACACAGACTTGCTAACGAAACGCAGCTGTGTCCTCAGTTTCTATCAGCTCGGTAGAATTGAACAAATGAGACACTGCTTGAAGGTTATGAAACAGGATACAGAGGGAATTTCAAATTAGGTTATTTTACGATAGCATCAGGCATTCCCAGTTTTGAGACAGTTGAATGTTTTTAGTTTTGGATTGCCCTTTAAGTTATATTGTGTCAAGACTATATAAAATGGGCATTTTAGCTATGGTAGCCCAATTTAAAATTAAAATAAATAAATATCGAGAGGAATGTTGCTTTCAATGATTTCAATTCTGATTTAAAATTATTTAATAAAAGATCAAATATTTAGAGGCCTAATTTCTTTAAATAATCAATAAAGGGACTTGTAAATCCTTTATCTATTGTATCATGTGTTCTTTATACTCCAGATAACTACTTTTTTTCTAGACCCGATTTTATTGTATGTAATGTTAGGAATTGTGGAATGTGTGGGTCTGCACACATCGCTAGTTTCTTTGAAATGTATCTTGTTATAGTATTTAGAAACCCCTAGGCCAGGGGATATCCATGTGTGTATAGAGTACATGCATAATACTGTCCACAAATTGGACAAAGCCCACAAGCACTTCCACAGGCATGTGTGTGTGTGTATGTGTATTTATGGGGACACAATTATACTACATGCCTACTAAATTACTGAGTTACTGAACTTTTGTTGAACCCTCGACTCTGAATCTTCCTTTCCTCAATATTAAGTCATTATGCAGACGTTCGCCAGGAATTTACAATGTAAGTCAATTGTGGATACAAATTCCAATATGGTTCCGGTCCGTGAACAATTCATTTTTTACCAAATGGCCGCTTATATTGAGGTAAGGAACCCGGAGAGTTGAGCGTTTAACAGCAGATTAGTAGCACTTTAACTCTCCCTGTGTGAAATGATGTTTTGACCGTACAGTAAATACAAGCCAGACTGCCACAGTTTCCTCGCTGAAATGACTTGAAGTGAAGTCGCTTTCATCAGAGCTTCGACAGATATTAATAACCTCTAGTGGCCTTTATCACTGTGACAACGGCGAGAGATACGCGTTGACTTCATCATTCCTCATTTCCATGTGAAGGACGACGCTCGAGAGGTCTCCAACCTGCCCACTTACCTCCACGCTGCTCATAAACACACAACGCCAACCGACACGCAGGCACACACAGGCACAGCCACTCACTTTCCCCACTGCACTCGCCCATAAGTCCAGCGCATTACCATAGATAACTGCACTTCACAGTCTCTGACAGCTCTTTTCTTTCCTCGCTGTCTTCTCGCGCTATCGGTTTATCTGCATGAAGAGTTGATTGGTTGGAGGAGGGGGGGGACAAAAGTGCTCACCAGAGCTGCTCATTGATTGGCCACTGGGATTCTCATGGCTTTGCGGTGCCTTCGATCTATATGGATTGCGGCCAGGTGGTGGAGGGGGTCCTGGGTGTCTTATCAAAGGCAAGCGCGGCTGCAGACCTTTTGCGCGCCGAGGTCATTAATCTTTCCTGTCACTGAACTGTCATTCCTGGAATCTCTCGCACCCCTCCTGCCTCCCTCCCTCCCTCCCTCCCGAAGCTCGCAGGAGGGTGCAGCCTGTCCTACCCCGTGTCCTGCCCATATAGCACTCGTCTAATCACTTGATCTTAGCTGTGTTTGACGACAGGCGGGTTCTTGGCGGAGGTGGAAGCGCCAACAGAGGGACTGCGGGGGTGGCTCAACACTACCTGTGGCTGATTGGAGGACTTTTGGAGACTTTTACTGCTGTCTTGGTCACTGCATGAAATGGAAACGTATCGGCTAGAAACTCTCTGTGCTTATACATACACATTTTACACTGAATAAAATGCTTAGTAGGTAGGTAGGTATTTAGGCATCTACTGTAGATGGACGGTTCATGTATAAATAGATAGACAGATATGTACTATGGACTGTAGGAGGATGCTGTGGGTGGATGGATAAAAAGATAGATGTCAATAAACTATCTTTATGAGTATTTGAGGCAACATCTGTGTCTTACTAAACAACACGACACCAAAAACAATAAAAAATAAAGGGAACCATCTAAAAATATAAATAACCATCTAAATATCGCGGAAAAATGCGTTTTGTGATGGCGACATTATCTGCAGTGTGCTGGCACACTGAAGCATGTCAAAGCTTTGTGGCTCTACAACAGTTGAAGCGTACCATGAACTCTCTTCCTCAACAGCGTGCTGACATGGCTTTTCTGTGCACGTCTTGTGTGTGTGTGTGTGTGTGGGGGGGGGGGGGGGGGGGGCGG
>JAODLI010004440.1:0-29269 GCA_027575585.1 Percopsis omiscomaycus | reverse complement strand
ACACACACACACACACACACACACACACACACACACACACACACACACACACACACACACACACACACACACATTGAGGTTCTCTGTGGTGTCTACCCAGGTTTTCCTCATGAGAGTGAGTGAGCAGGCCTGACAAGTCATTTCTCCCAGGACAGTTTCTCTCCTGCGCCACGGCTTAGTTATGTTTAATATTGCAGGAGAGGGGTCAGATGTGAAGCAGGGAGATGAGTTGAGGAGGAGGGACACAGACAGCAGCTGAACAACTTCAGCTACAGGAGGAATGCCACACATTGGGAGGATGTTAGCATACTCGGAAAGGAGAGGATAGATGAAGGGAGGAGAAAGAGAAGAAAGAGATGGATAGAGGGGATGGACAGAAAAGGGGGATTCAGAATTTTAAAAAATACACTTAAGAGCAAACATTGTTCACAAAAATGTTACAGCTTTGCTTAGAGCATCAACTAACAATTATTCTTATTATCAATTAGTCTGACGATTATTATTATGAATAAACGATTAGTTGGCTTGCTTTAAAAAAATATGAACAATACCAAAATACATCTATACAAATATATTTTTAAAGATTTATTTATGCATGAAATACAAACAGGTTTTCATGAAGCATAACACAAAGGCTTTTTCGAAAATATACAGGTATTCATAAAGCCCCCTAGATAAAATATAATTTTTCTCTTTACAATAAAGTGACATAGTGCATGTCACAGGTCACAGCGTATGTTGGTTTCCACTCTAAATGACTGCAGGCGAGAAAACAATTTACACCCCTCAGTTCTCCTATTACAGAGTACGGAGGTTTACTATTGGCTTGCAAAAAAAAATTTTTTGTTTGAGCCAAAATCAAGGAGGAAAGAAAGCTTTCCAGCCTAAAACCAATCTAAAATAAGGTTAAATTAAATGATGACCTTGTAGCCTATCTGTAATTACAATAGCCAACCAACTAATTGATAAAGACATTTTTGCAAACAATTTTTGCTAATAGCCCTGGTGGCAAGTCAGGAAAAGGTGCAACAAGCAGCTGTTGGAAAATCGTCTTGTCTGGTTTCTGAGGAATAATGCTGCGCAGTCTGGACCATAAGTGTAGAAAAATGAACCTATTATTCACTTTCCCATAGAGGTGTGACATAACTGGGGGAAGATAGGAGGATAGTTGCCTATTAGCAGACAGCTTTTGGCTCACTAATGGACAACCTATGGCCCATTTCTTTGGCTGTGGTTGGTCTTTAAGCCTTATGCTAGCCTAATTATTGCCTAGTTTAGGCCTAGTTAGCTATCTATCCTTGATTGTTCCTTCAGCCTGAAATATGTCCTTGTGCTACATATAATAATTACATTATCTTATTGGTCCATTCAGGACCGAACCGCTTTTTGCATTATTTTCAGATCATAAATGCCAAGACTACCAAGACTCCCAAGACAGTTGCTATGTCTGAATTCTACATACTACATACTAATAGTGTGCAATATTGTAGTAAGTGAGTTTAGGATGCAAATGATATCAACATTCGTACTAGAGTATTCATTTTTTCAAATTTCTTTTTTCTTTTTAGCTGTTTCTGAGGACAAGAAGGATGCTTGTCTTCATGGATATGAACAGTCACTTCCTGTAGGCTTGAGGCAGTCCTCCATGTATGCAGGATTCTAACCAATATTAATACTGTGGGTGCAATATGCGTATGGCATACTTAGGAATTTGAACACGGCACTCTTTGAACAGTAAACTGTACAAACACTACAAAGTCCCATTGAAATTAGAGAACCCTATTTCAAGGACAACAAGGACAAAACTTAAAAACTGCAACCAAACAGAAAATGTGAATAGCTAAAAGTTTAATAAATTAGAGCCCAACAGGGCAACTGCATGGTCTACTATTTCGCCATCGCATTCTAAGGCTGAGCACTTCCTTAATCCACACTTCTTAGCCTATAAGTAGGCCATTGTAGGTTGACTTTGGCCCCTTCTGTAGATGCTGTGGGACACTCTGCCACTGTGATGTGCCAGGAGACCCGCTGCTGTACCCAGCGGGACGAACAGGATGATTAAACGATCATAACCAAGCTAGTGGGCAGCCATTAGGCCCTGCGCCAAGCCTGTTAGACAATTCACCTCTTCTAGAGATCATAGACCTCTACGGAAAGGACAAGCAACAAACTTCCGAAGTTTCACAAACTCTGGCACATACACAAAAGCCTTAGGCTCAGGTTAAAGAGAGAAAATATGACTAATGTTTGGGCCTTTCATACAATAATAATATAATATTGTTCATAATAATATTATTCATCCTCATTCCCAATCCCCATAAATATCATTTTAAGCAGAGATAGCATTACTGCAGTGTCAATGTTTAAGGCGCTATGGATTGCTCCTGGTGTTCATATCTCACACTGTCCTGCTTGATTAATGGTTTGCGAATTTAATGAGAAAGACTCAATTCTTGTTAAGTAATGAGGATTCGGATTAAAGGGTATACCTCGGCTATTCATTGTTCATTTTTTCCGCTGATCGTAGAGCAACAAAGCCCTCTGAAACTGCAGATGAGGATGCAGGATAAAGAACAAAAATAGAAAAAAAAGCGCTGATCTCACTCTCTCTCCCCCCCCCATCAGACTTCTTCTACCTCACTCTCTCGCCCGCTCTTATTGAGTATGCTGACTGTGTCACTGAAAGAAACTGACTCCCACACTATTCTGCTTGGCCCATTTATCACAGCCATCAGCGTATAAAGCACAGGGATAGACACAGAAAGCAAGCCAGCGATGTGGGTAGGAGGAACAAGGTGAATTTTTCGCACCGTTTGTTCTACACAACATGGGGCTATCCCTGAGTACACCAAGGTGATGGCTGGTCTGCGTTGTGCAGCGCGTACCCTCGCAAGTGTAACATCTGTTCACCATGTGCTAGGCTATAGCGCTGGAAATATTTCATGCTTATGTAACAGACCCGGGTTTGTAATAAATATGTACGTAAAGTGGCATTAACTACATTAACTTTGACCTTAAAGCTGCAATCCCTGGGACTCTTCTGTTAAAAATTGTTTTTTCATCCATGGTGTGAGTTAACACAATAAAGACCCTTTGTACAAAGACAGTTTCTAAAGACTCAATAGAAGTGCTTGCCCGGGACACCCTATCAGAAGTAATGAAGGCTTTGCTACTATAGCTGACGATTGGACCACCTTAAACCAATCAGAACAAGACCCACATGGGGATGATTTTCAAATGACACACACACAATTACAATTACTACTTACCAATAAAAAGTATTTAAAGTTGAAATTATTGATGAAGGTGTGAATTCTAGGTAATGTATAGCCTACTATATGGGACCATTCAGGATCTTGGCTAAGATATTACTTTAATATAATCAGCCCTCTAGGAATGCTAAAACTAGCGCTTACCTACAAATCCCCTCAATCAATTGTAATCTATCCTACACACACCACACACAACCTGAATTCACACACACAAGCAATATCGGCTAAGGTCCTGGCTGCAGTAGATTGAAGTAGATTGGGTTCACAACTTGACTGCATCTTGCTATATGATGAGTTGGGAATGAACGAATGAATGAATACAATTTGCATGTCATCAGCATACTTACAATCCCCTGTTCTGTGTGCACTCAGAATATCAATCAACACTGGGTATCCACACTGGGCTCTGTATCTGTTAAACACAATTTAGACGAAGGCATGCTAGACCTCAATATTGAGCCATGATGTTGGCTTGAGCCTGTGAAATGGAGAAATAGGCCTATCCATTGTATACAAATTACCAACAAACATTGAGCACTAGCTAGTTGACTTCAGAATGAATGGGGGATCTGCTTAATTAATAAATACCCTACTGTTCAAAGATTTAGCATTGATGGTCAAGAATGTAGCCTTAATGATGTGTCATATAGCATAAATAATCATGACAAGTGAAAGCGCCCTTCATTCCTCAATTCTTGCCAACACGTTGATATAGGCTAGTACCTAAATAAATGCTATTATGAAGAGGGTAGGCTATAAGCCTTATATAAGCGTGTCAGGATACATTCCTCAGCCTTACCACACAACAACTGCATCCAGGCGCAGGTCTTGTAGACGGTGGACGTGTTGCAGAAGAAGAATAGCGCCATGCAGGCGATGCAGCTCAGGATCAACACCATTGACAGCAGCACGAACACGGACGCCGCCTTGAAGGCTACGGACGGGATCGAGCTGAAGTCGGAGAAGCTGCCGACACACGTGAGCTCGCGGCTGGGCGAGCCGGTGCCAACGCAGTAGTGGAAGAGGCCGAAGTAGCCCGCCTGCGGCGTGTTGACGCTGTCGCCGATCCAGTAGGGTTGGATGAAGACCACCACGTTAACGATGGCGAAGCATATGGTGAAGATCGCCCACAGCACGCCGATGGCGCGGGAGTTGCGCATGTAGTTGTCATGGTAGATCTTGGAGGCTTCTTGAGAAGGCAACATGTTTTTTTTTCTGCTTCAATCTTCTCGTTTTCCTTATGACTCCCTCCCCCCCTAAAATGGGGTTTGATGTTTTTCACTCAATGGATGAAGACTGGGCTTTGCTTGGTGTATTCTGTTTCAATTAAAGCATTGGCGATTAATGATTTAAATTGTATTTGATCTCTTGGTGGTTTCAGATTTGGTTTCTATATTGGTTATTGGACGGGCCTAATTTTCATTTTCACATCACCCCGCATTGAAAATCGAACCTGCACATGTGTATATGAAACTACAAAATTAAACATGGTAAAACGACTAGGGGAAATGCTACATTGAACCCATAGAAATCATAGCCTACCTATCACTGATGCATAATTTAGAAAGACCAGTGATTCAACATTGCTTTGCTATGGCTTCATTTCATTTGGGGGCTACAATAATAATCATAAAAAAATATATCCATCCAAACGAGATTTTCTAGATTTCGCAGTCGTCGCGGGGGTTAAAGCAGTTTTTCATCCTCGTCCATCAGTCCATCCTCGTCCTTTATTACCATCCGGGAGATGAGTGGGGTCTTGTTGCCTAGCGCCAGCGGTGGACCCCCTTTTACCATTCGAGGCATTCGGGGGGTTCTCGCATCCTCTGCCTGAGCGAAAGAATGGGTGATCGATCGCGAATATTGAAATGAAAAAGACAGGATGAAGGAAGGAATAGAAGCAGGATTCTTGCCTCTGTCAGTTCTTAACAGTCGTTTCTCGAAGATCCGACATCCTCCACTGTCTCGACTCCATTATCATCGTGTTTTTTTGTCGTATAGCCTACAGTATGTCTATTCTCTCTCTCTCTCTCTCTCTCTCTCTCTCTCTCTCTCTCTCTCTCTCTCTCTCTCTCCCTCCTCTTCCTCCTCCCGTTGCTCACCGCGGATCCCTCCTCGCGCAGAGAGCGCGCCTGCCTGCCTGCGGAAGATGCTGATGTTGTACTGATGACAGCGATGGGGCGCGTTCATGTGCACGTGCATGTCTACGCACGCACAGCAGCAGCACACTGGACATTTTCACCACATTCTCCGCCCCTAATATACCTTCAACATCCTCCATGCAAGAAATTAAAATTCTTGGTGTTACATCTTTAAGCTTTGCCTAAAGATTTAATACCACAATATTTCTCATTATGTCATATAGAATATACGATGGCTGGCTATGAATTTGGCCAAAACCTATATGACGAGATTGCTTTCAGCTTTATATGGAATGTGGTTCTCCTTTGATGAGTGCAGACAAAAAAATTCCTTCTTTCTACTCTGTTAGATCAGCTCTAAGAATATTAAGCGCTTTGCAGTTAGCACTTATTGACGGTTTGAAGAGTGAATGGTAACTTTCGACTATTGTAATTATTGACTGAGCAAATGATAACTTTCGAGTAATGTGGTGCAAATGCATAGGTGAAGTAACTTTGTTACGTGAGGCTGCGCTTAGGAGAATGTTATTTGCTTGCAAAAACTGGTGGTTAACCAGTTCAACAATGTACTAATGTAATAATTGTAAGTCTCTTTGGATAAAAGCGTCTGATAAAAGCCGTAAATGTAAATGTAAATGGAGATAGTTCAAGAAAGACGAGACTTATCTTGCATATAGGGCCTATTGTTTTAAACATTATTGATTTGAAAGTCACCAAGCTCTCACTTTTAACTTGTTAGCCTACAGTACACCCACACAGGTGTTTTGAGGTAAATCTGCAATGTGCATTTGTTGTTGTTGTTAATAAATCATTTAATTTAACTGCATGGTGGAGTGAGGTGGTGTGACATAATTCAGAGACAGAGTGTGAGATAGAAACAAGCACACTGTTCCTTGGTGTGCAGCGCATTAGAAGTGATGTCCTTAATGTATTAAAGCACATCGCATAACGGCAGGTTAGCAGCTTGTCCAATTAGCCAGGGTTATCTTTCATGTGTGGTTATGGCTGATGACACTAATCACATCATCAGATATTCTAAATAGGAAACCGAAGAGCTTGGAGATTTATAGATTCATATTGACTGTAACTGTATTTTTGGTATTTGATACTGTATTTGAATCGTTGCACATGAAGTGTAAAAAAAAAAGGTGTGAGTTTAGACCTCAGGGTGTGTACAGACATCTCCTGATTGGCATCTCCCTGGCTCTCCTATATGAGTTTTGTTGCACCTTGAACAACTAAAACCTTTTCAGTAGATGCAATTTGCTGAGCTCTCTCATAAAGATACACTATATAATGTCTATTTAGTGTATCAACTGCTCATTGTGTTGTGTTTGATGTGGCAGAACAGGTTTACTCCCTAACATTTGCTATGACCTAAAACTTTGTTTCGTTTGCTTCACTGCACCTACGGGGTTATCCACTGTCTTGAGCTGACATGCCACATCTGTCGCTGTGCCCAAAACTGCTATTTTCACTGATTGCACATCAAAGATAAATATACATTGTGGTTGACCTCTTTGCTTCATTGGTTCCGAATCATTTCCGGAGCCTAGCAGAAAACCTTGCATGCCCATGGGTATTTCTTGTAGAAAACTTTCGCAACCCTGGCACCATCAGCCTATTTTTGGAACACACTATATGTATGAGAAAAGGTTTCACCTCATGTATTTATCTCATACCTTATTTAAAAGCGGCAAAGCGGCCTGTTTTCTGCCGGGCCAAATGTGAGGCCCAACCAATGAAGTCCTCTCTGAGTATAGAGTCCATTAAAAGCTATAGCCCTATTACTCACTCTTGGGACCGTTGCATCTGCCCTTAAGCCAGCGTATTCATGGGAATCTAGGTCAGAATGTGAGCACGCCTGCACGCCACCTTTTTCTTTTAAAAGTGGGTTCTCAAAGGAATAACTCCTGCTTGTTAAGAAAAAACTATCTTTGATGGTATCATTTATGGCCACACTGGCATTCCTACAGTAAATTAATTCATTTTATGCCCAATTTGTCCCACTGGACAGGGAGAATCTATATTACAATTAGGTCATTTAGCAGACGCTTTTATCCAAAGCGACTTACGATTACATGGTGCCATTACATGGAGCAGGTAGGGGTTAGGCATCTTGCTCAAGGATGCTTACGGGTAGGCCAACTCTGGGGCTTGAACCCACAACCTTCCGGCAGGGAGTCCAACAACTAGACCTCTAGGCTATCCTGCCCCCGATTCTGTCCCATCCCCTGCATGTACTGTAGACCACCAGAGCATGTAGCATGTTCGACTTCTGCCTCAACAAAAACCTCTTTTTACAGTAGCTTTCCATGGCCCTAGTCCTCCTGTCATGGGTGTACAACAGCTACAGTATGTGTGTGTGTGTGTGTGTGTGTGTGTGTGTATTTGCTTGTTTGTTAAAATTGGAAGTGTGATAGGAACAGATGCAGTGCTACTGGTAAAGTGGGGACATGTCATCGGAGGAAAATAGCAGCGCACAGCTGGGGGATGCCCCCTGAGAAATATGAGGTGTTGCAGAGACAGAGAGAGAGAGAGAGAAAGAGAGAGAGAGAGAGGGTTTATGCGTTCCTGCCAATACGACGCTGTAGTAGATTAGCATATGTGTCTGTTGATGCATGTAGACAGTACGCTTGTCTGAATGCGTGATCGTATGTTATACTGAGCGTTTATTGGCAGCCAAGACTGGATGGATGCCTGCGCGTGCATGCGTGCGCACGGGAGGCCTCGTTTTCTATCAGACTACGTGCCCATGTGCAAGCTACAGTATAAGTGAGTGGTGGCGGGGTTATCAACATGATGGCAGCATCTAAATGACTCCTAACTGCAGGGCGAATACAAAAATCTTAGCGTACACGTGTTCACATTTTATATAAACGCACGCACACTATTATCAATCGTAGCTACAGTATAGCCACGATATGTACAGTAGCGTCACAGACTTCAATGGAGAACCTCAAAGCCGTAAATAAAGAGAGTTTGGACAACTCGGTTTTTTACTTGTATGCCCTATGATTGGGTCAGGGGCTGTCATGAGTCATGTGAGTCGCAGGTGCCATCTTGTTACCCACCTTATCCATCACATTATATTACACTCTACTTCATATAGTGTTTATCAGCAGGGATGGGCAATTTGTATTGTAAATGTGATTAATTGCAAATGTGATTGTGCCCAAGGATAATTGGTGGTAATGGTAATACCACGTTTGAATTTATTCAAATGTATCTCTGTAGGGATCAATGCCAGGTTTTCAAACAATTATAACATGTATGAGCTTGTCAGTCGTGAAAACAAGCACTTTACTTTGATTGGCCCATTGGATTACAGTACATTGTACAGCCGTTTGACCCTGGGTAACAAAATGGCGCCTATTGTTGAGTCCAAACTCTCTTCATTTACGGCTTTTGAGAACTTGTTTTTTGCTGCCATCCCGTGGCAAATGCTAGAACTGCATGTATATGTTGCATTAATGTCTACAGGTAGTTTAATTTACAGTTTTTTACGATTGCTATGACAATTTTTTCAATACTTTTAACAACTTTCCTAAACTATTAACACAGTTAGCACAACATCCGTCTGTGTAGGCTATACCTTTAACACATTTCTTGTTGCTTTGACACAAAATGCATACAGTTAACACAAATTTAAAATACTTGAAAATGCTTCTTTTACACACAGGCTCAACCAAGACCAAAACAACTGCAAAGGTTAAATTATTTTACCATGTATTAAAGTGACAGTATGCCTCCGGTCCTAACATGTAACTATATTTTGTCTCTCTAAGGATTCAACGTCTACCTCCCTCAGGGGGCAGAGGAAAGCTCCTAAATGAAGAACAGGAACTTGCTATTGTCAACATGGTGATTGCTGACAATAAAATAAAACTGAAGGACATTCAGTCCAGAGATTTAGAGGACAACCTTGTCTTTGGGAACATTGTAGCAATCAGCATAACATCCATTTGTCTGACATTAGCTAAACACAGAGTCCGAATGAAACAACTCCACAAAGTTCTTTTTGAAAGAAACGGTGAGTGCATCAAAGAACTCCGTTGCCAATACGTCCAGGTAAGGTTATGCAATACAGTCCTTACTGTACTATACAGTATATAGTGTGTTTTGCAGTAAACTACTCTATAAACCTGAAGTACAGTAGGACATACATACAGCAAAGCATTTACACACACCATGTCTGATTACTTTCAGAGAGCCATGGAGTTGGAGGCCAATCAAGTCCCACATGAAATGATCTACGTTGACGAGGCTGTCTTTAACTTGGCGAAAAGGCGCCGGCGTGGAAGAAACATAATTGGCAAAAGGGCCACAGTTACCGTGCCAGGCCAGAGAGGAGCCAACATCACCATGTGTGCTGCAATCTCCCAACAACGGCCCACACCTGTATAAATGTGAGCTTGTCCCCTACAACACCGACCGCCTTATCCTGTTTTTAGAAGACCTGCATGAAAGACAGGTGCCAGAGGCAGAAAGGGGACATATATAGGCCACTTGCCAATACATGTGATCACAAGGGACAATGTGTCATTCCACCATTCCCGTGCAGTCACAGCCTGGTTTGACGCCCATCCGATGATGATGTCCCTTTTCCTTGCCCCTTACTCCCCTTTCCTCTACCCCATTGAGGAGTTCCTCTCAGCCTGGAGATGGAGGGTTTTTGACCATCGTCGCATGCCAAGACAACACTGCCAGGGGTGGATAAGGCATGCCAATAGATTCTTCCCAAGATGCCTTGCCAGAGAAGATATCAGGTGTGATGTGGATGAGAATATGTTGCCAAAAGCAGAAGACCGGGCAGATTGGAAGATGACAATTATTTTTTTCTCTGTGGCATATTCTGTTTGAATATTTTGTATTGTCTCATAATATAGTAATATTTAGTTTGTCCTGTTGCAAATAAAGCCTTTACTGCAACAATTCTGTCTTTGTCTTGTCTTTATTTTTAAACCGTACATTCTATAAAGCTACTCTGAGATGGAGCATTCATCTTTTGTATTGAATTTCTGCAGCAAAGGAAACAAAATGCATGCATTTACTAAATCTACCAAAACAAAAATTTAGAGAGGCTTCATACGAACCTCCATGCAAAGCATAATCTATGATCAATATATACAATATACAATATAGTGTCTATTGTATAAGGAGCAGACCTGACATATAAAATCATGCAGTTTCTATAATTCCACCTGATATTAGTGTTTTTATGACATTGGGCTATGACTGACTAAATGTTGGAAGAGAACAGATGTTAGGGTTTTGGAAGAATTATTAGATTTTGGTACATGTTTGCAGACATAATATATTGTGTTAGTGTATTATTGTATTTAGAAAATTAGTGTTGGAGTTTAGTTTGGAGTTGGAGTTTAATTTTAATCAATGTGTGATTTTGAGCATAAAGTTAACCGTTTTGCCAGTTGTGTGTTGTAGTTGTGTTTAAGTCGATTATTTAATTTAATTTTTGCAAATATAAACAGTATCCCACCATGACATGAATGTCTTCACTCAATCAGCATTTTGCTGAAGAGGCATTTGACTCACTAGCAGCCACCCAAATATTCTTCCCATTTTTTGTGTCCTCATTATCTATGTCACTTTTGTCCCAATGTCTTGTGCCTTAATGAAAGGATGAAAATTAAAGGTCCCCTATTGTTTATACAGTTCAATTGTAATATCTGAAGGAACCTGAAACTGTCTAGGATCTATCCTGCCAATGCCACTTAAATAGCCACACTGAAACGGAATATTCAGCTCGAAGGGAGAAAAAAATCCAAAAGGACAGTTGGGAATGGAATCATATGGTTCCTTTAATATTTAGGTAAGGAAGCGTCGGTGTCAAGGGTTTAACAAAAGTGTAATCCAGTGTTCTGAATACTAAGTATTAACAATACTATTGTTACATTGCCATAGTGACTAATCAGCAGGCATTTGAAAAAGGAGCTGACTTGTTTACCATTTTCTGTAATTTTCTGTCAAGGGAGTTGTCCACAACAAGTCATTGAGGGTTTCTAGCAAATAGATTCAACCACCCCAAAAACACAAGTTCAAAATTGTGGTATTTTGGTCTAATGAAGTATTGATGATTGGTTCAGGTTAAATGCTTTACGAAATAGTATAAAATAGTATAAATTGAAGAAAACAAATTGAAACCCATAACCATTAATAACCAACCGAAGAGGACAAAGTTGTGGCTAGACCTAACAATAGCCTATGGCTTTCCAGCACCTTGGCATAGGCCTACAGTAGGCTTTCCCTGTGAAGCTTAGTGCTGAAATCCCCCCGACGGGGCAATAGGAGGGTATGGAACACACCTGTCCCTTCCTCTGTGTTAAAGATGGGGACCACCTCACTACCAGCCCACCACCCAGCCAGTCCAAAGGTACCAGTGTGTTTTAGTGCTACGGGCCAAGGGATTCTGTCCATAGACTGTATAAATAAGTGGACAAAACCTCCGTGAAGTCACCCATAGATTTTCTGAAGAACGGGTTTGAAGCCAAGTGTGCTAGCTCGGGCCGTCGCCATCTTGGCAGTGTCAGACTCCCGCCTAACTCCTGGCTATGTAAAATGAATGGATAAATTGATGGCCTAATATAATTTAAATTGATGAGTTATATACATATTCACCCCCCATCCAGTTGTCATGAATAGGGAAACTAGCTCTATGGACCAAAACCGACTTTTTGTACCAGGCTGTACACATGTTTATTTCTGCTGTAAAGTTGGACATTTTAACATGGGGGTCTATGGGGATTGACTCGCTTTTGGAGCCAGCCTCAAGTGGCCAATCGAGGACCTGCAAGTTTTGGCACTTCCTTATTGGCTTAATTTCTAAGAATCAAATGTTGCGACCCCACAGGTTCTTCATTAATTAATTCAATATAAACAGTGAACATACTTTGCTGTTGAACTCCTCCTGCCTTGTGTGTGTATCCATCACATCACAGCCTTGTACTGTATGCTTCTCATTTCAAACCTTTTATTTTTTACATCTAGAGGCTGCTTTTGGTAATTGCTGCATCTTCAGTCAAATAAAACATTACACCCGCAATCAATGCAAAGAGTAGTTGCTCAGCTCAACTCAACAAAGACAAATGGCAGTCCATAATTACTTTAACCCTTTAACGTTCTGCAAAACTGTTTGGTACAGCACATTTTGAGTCGCTATATTTTACTGTAATATGTGTTAAACGTAAGTCCATCTCTAACACTCGGTTTAGGTATGCAATGCTAAAAATCCACTAGATGTCGCTGTGTTGTTAAATAGGATGCATTTTCATTCTTATCCAAAGCAGATCTTGCTCCTTGATTACAGGTAGGTCCACTCTGGGGCTTGAACCCACAACCTTCTGGATGGGAGCCCAAGACCTAAACCACTACACTATCATGCCCAGTTCATACATGCAATGTCAAATAAGGGTAAAATAATTCTCTAAAAACATGCCAGCTACCAAACAGCTTCTTTGTCATTTTATTGTAAAGGTAGTGAAGATAAGCTAATGTTGGCTAATTAGAGTTGACTATGTGCTACGAAGAAAAACAATTCTGATAATGTATTGTTGTTAATATGATACAATATGATACATGTAATGTTATTCCATTATACATATGCTGAAATAAATCATATGTATGATGTTTTTAACTAAAAACTTGCTTGACCAAACGGTTCAATTGTCATTTATGGTAAATACATATAGAATACATATTTGGAAATTATACTATTACAATAGGCCTACTAATTCCAACATATTACTAGCATTACAGTACATGTATAGATATGTTTGTTTGTTTGTGTGTGCATTGCACTGTGCCTTTTGTGTGTATAGCAATCTGGAATAACTGTAATTGGAAACTTTAAATTTAAGAGCACCCTCGTTGAAAAGTCAAGCAACCCCTTAGCAACAGCCAATGAATATCTCTGGCGCCGCCCCTGCCTGTGAAAGTGATATGTATGAAGGAAGTGAGATACAAAAGTCAAAGAATTTGTGTAGCTCGAATCACAAATGTAATGATATGAAAACATTTAATTAAATGTATATATATATATATGTGTGTGTGTGTGTGTGTGTGTGTGGTTGGTTTCATATATATTCAGATATATTTTTGACTTCAAAAGTCAAAAATATATCCATTTATCTGTGGATTCTTTCCAATTACAAGCTGTGAAGCTGTGAAGATTGCTGTCTGTGGTCTTTTACTTCCATCTAGTGGCAATAATGGATGTTTCATCATATTATTGGTGGTTTTGGTTATAGAAATATACTATAGAAACTACGTTAGAAAATAATCTTCAGCAGTCTTTTGAAACCATTACTTGATCACATAACCATACCCTGCTTTGAATATATGATGAAACAATAAACATATTTTTTTTGATTCCATGTGTATAAAAGCTCAATTTAAACACATTACTGTATATTTAAGAATAAAACAGTGTTAAAAATGTTTACACACACACACACACACACACACAGACACACATACTGCCGTCACTTTATCAGCCTTCAGACAGCCACAGAGATGGGTGAAGTGGAATAAAATGAGCTAGTAACTCTTTCTCCTTTCATCTCTCTTGCCCTTCTTCACTCTCCCACTCGCCGTCTCTATTGTGCCTCCTTCCTCAACTGGTTATCTATCAATTTTCTCTCTCCCTTGTTCTGTTCCGTTCTTCATTTCAATTTTCCGTTCTCTTTCATCACAAACACACATGCATGCACACAGCCAAACAGGTGAGATAAAACATATTTTTTTAATTAATTGACTTTGTACAACCTAAGTTGTGGTAAAATTCATCCATCTTAAATGCTAGATCAAAAATTCATAAAAAATGACAAAATTCTGGACTTTCATAGCCTGACATGCAACATTTCACATTTTGCATACAAATATTCTTAATTAAGGGAATGCTACTCGATTTGCATCCAAAATTGCCAGTGTGGTTGAAACCAGTGTATTGCTGTTTGAGAGCATTTGGCAAGTGCCATGGCATTCCTCTCTACTCTTCCCCTACACCCCTTCAACACACACCATTCTACCCCTCCCCTTAGGCCACTTGCATAGTTGTGTTTCAGACATAAACAGTGACCTGGTGCGGAAATGTGGTGTACTAGGGGTGCTAACGCTTAAGACAGTTGTGTACCTTTAAGATGAAGCTGAACTGATTTCATTCCATATACAGTGGGCTATGTATATGATAAAAAGTTTGATAATTACACAATATGCAATAGAAACAATATATTTTGTCCATAATTAAAGGGGGCTTTAACTACAGTATGCGTTGTGGAGATGTGAGAGCTTCATAAACGATCAGTTAGGATCCATTTCAAGTTGTTTTTGCAGCTCTTGTCATGTCTTTGCACGAAGAATCAGTTTTTATTATGATCTGATTGTTATCTTAGTTTAATATTTCTATATTGTGCACAATTATTCTATTATAAACCTGTATGCACTTTATAATCCACCTGTCAACTGTCTGGAATAAACGGTGGGAGGGACAGAGACAAGAAAGGAGAGAGAGAGGACAGTGTCGCCGTTGCGTTTGGCGTGCGCCCTCGTTACGCAGCGCTCGCTTTGGCGCTCGGAGAGACACGAGCCGTGAATGGACCGTGAATGAGGAATGAACTTTAAGCTGCCTCCCCCCCAACTTTGCTGTCTCGCACTCTCCAGGAACGAATCGCAGCATGGATTTATCCTTAAGATCTGGATCGTCTTCAGCATAACCAGAACAATACATTGATGATTATATTTCTTGCTGCTTATGAGATGATGGCATCAATTGGGGAATTCGACCCTCTCAACACGAGAGTGCCCGCAACTAAAATAGAAGTAACCGTTTCCTGCCGGTAAGATACATTCTTAGAAGTGTGTTATCGTCTCACATAGGCTACCTAAATACAACCACTATTTAGGTTAACTCGATTTTTTAAAACTTTGGATTTTAGTTATGTTTGTGATAGGCTTTATAAATCAATTGTGAAACTCGTTATATGTTTGGTAAACGAGGAAAATGCACCTCCTCAAATTAGAAAAAAACGTAGGCTATCTCTTCGTAAGAACATTTAGCAAACATCTTAAAATCTACTGGTATATGTGTAGGCTATATATGTGCATGCGTGCAACGCTTGCTCAGTACGGAAAACCCACACACCCACACCTTCAGACACGGTCAGACAGACTCGCCCGCGCATGCACGCGCACGCACGCACGCAGGCACAGCACAACACAACACACGTCAGGTGAAGTGAGCCTCTGCAACTAATTACCTTAAAGGTGTTTCTCTCACAAGACAACATGGCAACATAGCACCTCTCACACACTTCGATTTTGATGTCCTTGACTCAACAGTCACCTAAATGGTTAATCCCAACAAATGTTGCCAATATACAAATGTAAAACAGATTCACTAATAAGCCTATTAGTCTTGGTTAAAACACATTTCTGCATCTGTAAATTGCCAAGCAAGATAATAGTCAGAGCATATACATGTTTTGATATAGTAATTATGAAGGTAGTGTGTGGGTGTCCCTTTAGAAAGATTTCAGTCTGTTTCATGACCTTAATTAGATATGCATATGCTAAGCATATTATTGCCAACAAGACATGTATTGTGTCGTAAGACAGTGGTAAAATATTTAGCCCCCAGCCAAATATTTCAGCTGTCTTGTTGACTGGCTGACTTATCGACAGACAGAGCAATACATCTTCAGACTTGCTGTCTGCTGGAAAGTCTGCACTGTACTCATGGCTTGGCTCTGCTATAGCAGGCCCAGATTATTTAAATAAATAAATAACACTTTTAGTCAGAGACTGTTAGCACAGTTCCTTGTCATGCCATCTCTTGAATAATGGATGTATTTGATGGTTCCTGCTAGAGGCAATTTTGTGTGATTAGTTTGTCAGATACAGTACCTAACCAAAACACAGGGGGCCCATGAAAAACTGGGGAGTAGCTTTAATGCTTTTCTTACTCAGTATAGCGTTTTTTCCCCCTAGAATTGATGATGTAGTTGATGGATGTTTGATCAACTTTGCAGTATCTATTAACTATCTAACTATCTATTATTTTGCCTATGTTTGAAATAACACGATAACTGGTAACATGATAAAGCAACGGAAAAAATACAGTCAAACTAACGTCAAACTGAAATAAAATTTTTGGTTTAGAATTTAACATACATAGAGGATGTTCTGTATTTTTCCACTTCAGTAGCCATTTGGTCAAAATCCTTATTCCATTCCTTTTTGACTGAATGGTGTAATACTCCACACATTTCCCTCTGCTTGTTTTAGAAAGAGATCTCCCCGCTATCAGTGCAAGCTTTCAGCTGTCGATCAAACCAAGGCTCTGTGCTAGAGCAAAGTCATGGGAATGGACCTCAGAGGCTTTTACATACATAAATAAGGCTTTACCTCCTTTAGAAAAAGGGAAAATAGTCAGAATAACGATATCATAGAGTATATCAATATCATTTTGATGTACTTTATACTGTATCTGATACTACAAATAAAGGGATTTAAAAATCTCAGTTAAACTTAAGATTTATATCTTTCGCAGAAATCTACTGGATGTGGACACATTCTCCAAATCTGACCCAGGTATGTATAAATGTAGCCTACGCTTTGGTAACTCAGTTAACACTTCCTAAATAGGGAATATCTTAGCATTTGTACAAAGGTATTAATGAGGCATGTACATATATGTATGGATTGAGGTATAAAAGTTGTTCCATTTGCAGTTCTGATACTTTTATAATGAGGTTAAGGTGCAACATTCCCAGCACAAATTAAATCAGCATTAGCAACGTACAGGTTTTACCTCTGACAGATTGAGTATATGGTAGAAATAAATAGTGTATAAATACCCCCATTCATCTGTAGGCCATACTGTTTGGTTTCAAAGTGATCACTTACCACTCACTTACAGTACAGTAAGTATTGCCAAAATGACCTAAACTAGAAAGTGTTACATTGTTTAGTTAATTGCATATTACTACTGTATGTCAAAACAGGCAGTTTTGATAAACTGAATTAGAATTTGTTGTATGCTGTCAATTGCCTTTCCACCTTATAACCCACAATCTCAATGAATACATTCAGTATGTTTCGTTTTTAAATCGTAGCCTACTGTGTAAGAGCATAACAGGATTTCATTGTATTTTTATTGTATTTTCATTTTCTCCTTGGGACACAATACTTCTATATTTAGTGTAAAAATGCATAACACCTTAACTTAACACCTTTGCTTTCAATCTCCAAGAAATATCTCAGTTGAGATAAACTAGTTTGAGGCGAAGCCTTACCGCCATTGTGTTTGACATGGAAAACACAAGGGTGGACATAGTGCACGTGTACATGCACGTTCACACACATGTCCCCATTCGGCCCTATTGCCATGTGCATGCTACTGGGAAACCCACCTTTGCATAGCTCTGCCCCCAGTGGCCTGAAAATACACACTACTCCTTTAAGGGTGGACAGAAATTAAACAAATAATTTCTACTCGCTTGTCCTGCAGTAGTTTATCTTGTACACATCACATATTGACAACATAAGTGTTTTGTCTATGTCTGAAGCAGCCCTTTTGGTTGTGCTAATTGGGCTTTTTTCCACATAGCTTATGCATTGGTAAATAGTCTAGAAGGTCAGCGCTATCAATGGGTGACAACACTGTGTTGATAAAATACAGTATGGGTGTAAAGAGGAATGGAGGAGAATAAAGAACAGGGCCTAGGGAAGTATTGAATTGTCAAGGTTGAACATAGGGTAAGCATTGGTGTTTGGCAGGGCTGCTGCAACGAGGGGCAGCACATTAGGCACTGACATCCTAGTTATTTTGTCCTTTCCCAGCCTTCAGAGTTGTTAGTGGTTAAGACCCCTAGCTACTTTTTAAACTCTCACTGTGACCCATCGTGGCCTGGCCTTAAATGCCTTTTGTCATCATCCCTAATGTGCCTCATTTACTCTGTTACCGTCTCTGCCTTCCTAAGGACAATATAAGGTTAAGGAGACAAGGGTGTTTACGTGCTCATTCTCATTCCGAAAAAGGAAGATCTTTATGTGGCAACTGAAAATGAAGTGCCACCTTGTTTGTGTAAATCCAGCTTTTGTGAGTACTGAATCCCCAGTATTACAGCAATACCACGGCAGCGATACAGAACTTTATAACAGGAAGGGAATAAGTTGATGTGTATAGGAGGACCGTTAAATTGATTTGTTCAGTCAATCGATGCAACATTATTTTTCCACTTCATACACAGAGCTTAATGGAATTCTCTATGATATGGCAATAATTGTGTTATTGTTTGGATGAAAGCAGTCTATAGCTGTATTTCCTATGTCTGAGAGTGAAAGGCTGCTTAAAGATACAATCTTCAATTGTGTTATAGCCCTCCCAGATTAAACAACAGATGAAAGGCAGTTTTTAAAGAATTGCTGACAGTGTCTTTCCCACTGGGGCCCTCGACTGTGTGATGCATAGGTCATACAGAGAAGAGATCTGATTTCCTAGTTCCAGTTTAGATTTTTAAGTTATAATCTGATTTAGATCCAACTTTGCAAATCTGACACCTGGCCTGTGGATACATGCAATACAATATTGTGATGCTCAGCCATTAGAATATGTAGACGCCTTGAACCCCATTGTCGGAAGCCTGGGCGACCATGGGTTGCTGTCGTCATTTTGACAAGGTAGCGTTGATGCTCTGCGAATATGAACACCTATTGAGGATAAGACTGTTTGGTTGTGAGCACAGACAGTGTAAGACACGATATTTCCATGAGACGGGAGCCATTAAGGGCCCTAGTTTCCCGGTTAAGGCACAAGCGGAGGCGCATTGCACAAGTCCACGACACAAGTCAATCTAAGGTGTGGCCAATACTTTTTTGCTAATTTCGGGATGGCGGTAAGCGGGCGCAATTGCAGCGCAGTTGTAAAAGGGCTGGATTACAGCCAATCAAATAAGCTCCTCTCATTCCCCTTAACAGAAGCACACTCTCTGTCTAGGCGAACTGCCAATTTCATAATCATGAG
Source organism: Percopsis omiscomaycus (assembly GCA_027575585.1). Lineage (NCBI taxonomy): Eukaryota > Metazoa > Chordata > Actinopteri > Percopsiformes > Percopsidae > Percopsis > Percopsis omiscomaycus. The sequence goes on along the minus strand of JAODLI010004440.1, from coordinate 9,815 downwards.
CGAAAGTCCAGACCAGCTAAAAAGCTTCTCCCCGGAGGTAACTGTCAAAAATTATGTCCTTGTTTGGGAAGTGCACATTTGCCAAGTGCACAAATATGGCACATCTAATAAACCACCATGATGCCCAAAGACAGACTACAATAATACATGCTTAGCTATCTTATTGCCTTACATAATATTACTGGTTAAAACATTCCATTAAATATTGATTTATAGATTTACATTGTTGATCTCACTGATAATTATATTAACAATAGGTTGATAAAGAATATACAGAGACCACTGCACAAAATATAAAAATATAATTTTTCTAAAAGAATATTAATATAATTAATATATTAAAAAAGATATATATACTGTGTATATATGTAATTCTATAAATAGTAAATCCAGAAAAACTGACAATTATACAGTGGTCTCCAGCTGTTCCAGAGCTGTTTTTAGAGTTAAAGAATTTGTATGTTATAGTACATTATAATTTATTTTATAATCATTATATTTTAGCGTGAACCGTACAAGAAAGACACAGTAGACACAAACATAAATATAAGGCCAAGATTTATTTTCCATTAAAATATTTTCCATAATCTTTTTCTTAGACTGCTGCAGTGTTGCGATGTGGTGTTGCTTTAGCTGGTGGAAACTGTTCACCACTGCAGACCTTACATTTCAGCTTGAGGTGGACAAACAACTCATACCTTTTACTCGAAAAGTTCATGGACTAAAATTTTGTAATGTGATTGTGAATTGCATCCTGTATCTCTGGGATGTGGTTCCCATGCACAAATACAGTCATCACTCTGTAGTTTTGTACCACTGTCCAGCAATTTACACACTGAGTAGACACAGACTAGGACAGTTTAATACAAACATGCCTGATTGGTGATTTATAGAAGGTTACACATAATTTCTATTTCTACAGTGATAACAATTAATGCACAAATACAGTATTCACTCTATTGTGTTGTACGAATGTTCAGCCATTCACACGGGACCCAACAGGAGGGGTGAGGCGTCATTCCCGGCAGCATCCTCGGAAGTTACAATTAACAACTAAATGTTATTCTCTGTTGAGCAATTATTCTACAACACTTTCAAAAATAAATGATCAAATACACTGTTAAAAAGTACTGTAAAATGTACAATAAGTAACCAGCAAAAACATTCCCAATATAGTACTGGCAAAATTATTGTAACTTACTGGAAAATATGAAATACAGCATTTAGTTGGATATGAATACACATGTACTGAATCTAAATTACAGCATTTAGTTGTTAGATTTACATATTTGATGTAATCCAGTGTACAGCCTTATTTTGTAATGTACTTGAATTACAGGAGTTACTTGGCAACTAGAGTTGTCAATAAGTTAAATATAATAATTTAAATACCCCAAAAGCAAGGATGTTAATGTAAAATAGTTGTACAGTAAAAAGCTGCAATATTTATCAACTACAGTGGTAGCCTTTTAAATAATAAATAATAAAACATGGAACAACTCCAAAAATATTTAACCTTGCATTAGAACCTCTTGGTAAACATTAATATTAGCAGTTACACACATATTCTAAACTGTATAAAAGGTAACAAACATGAGCAGGGCTGGTTTAATGTCCATAAGGCACCAATTTTAGACAAGAGATGGCTCCTTGCTTGGAATATTCTGTATTAAGTAGCAAGACTTACATGCAAAGCCATTAAAAGTCCACATATGAGGGTTGATTGTGTAGGTCTTTTTCTCTATGACATTTCCACGTCTTTTACCCACAACTTTCGTCGTGGTAATCTTGGTGCCAGTGGTTGGGTTTATTCTAATGAAACATCTGATATCACAAAAATTACAAAAAACAGAAGCTTTAGGAAAAACTGTACAGTTGTATAGTGATTTAACAATAGGTCATTGTATAATTTTACTGTTAAAACAGCAGTTTATTACATCTGATAGCAACACATTGCCTATATACAGTATTACTAGTTTGTTTATTGGTTTAACAGTGAGCCTGTCTGTGCAGTACTAACTAATATGTGACAGGTGATACCAAAAATTACGATTACAGTCCACTCACCCCTTGTGAAAAGTTATCCCTTGCTCTGTCGTTTGTATATTGCATGTACCTCCTGACACACCAGAAGTGATGTGGTTAATGTATCATCAAGAGAGCTACTTCGGCAACAGAAAGCTGGGTTTCACAATTTCTGCACACATGAAATACACATGTAGAAGGAAAGACCCCGAGAAGGAGGGAGACGTCAAAGTGTGCACACACGCACACACACACACACACACACAAGGTGCATATACCCCCCCACAAGTAATTTCTCGCATCTCTTGTATTTATTCATAATACGTCATAAAACGTCAGCACTGTTTCTTCCCTGTGTGTGACTCCCGTATAAGTGGAGTCTGCATGGTCGCCCTGTATTTCACATTGGTTTTTCACATTGGTTTTCTATCATGCATTCTGGTTTCCTCCCACCTGCCAAGACATGTAGGTCAGGCTAATTGACTAAATTGTGCAGGATGTGTGTGTAGGAGTATACAGGCTAACGCAAGACCTGTAGCTAAGTGGTTCTCAAAGATAGGGTCTCAATACCCCCTGAGAGGTTACTTTTGTCGGGGTGTGAGACGATTTTGAAATTCTGGAAACTTTTGATAGTATATTATTTAATTGACTGTATTTTGTATAGTACAAGCTACTTTTAAAGTATTGTCTTAATTACTGTAAAGAATTAGTGAATATTTATATGTTATGATGCTATGCTGTTGACTGAAGCACTATAATTTTGTAAAAATAACAGATATTGTAACTAGCCATTACTGTACATTTCCATGGATGAAATGTGCACAAAATAGGCCACAGACAGTTAGACGTAGGTGTTTGAAGTAATCTCAGGGCAGTTAGGACTTCTTTAATGGCTGCAGCTGTATTGAGAAAGCTGGGAATGACAAAGGGAAAAAGATAAAATGAGTTCTACATTGGGGGGGGGGTGACATTAGGAAGCAGTCCTGTGAGATAGGCAGAGATGAAAGATACTGATGAGTGAGACAGATAAGGCGACTGCAGGACAGATCAAGATATAGAACACACACACACACACACATACCCATACCCACACAGACATGAAACAGAAACATAAAAGAGCAACAATCTAGGACTATTCGGCAATTCAGATATTCAAGTAAAACGGTAATATACAATAACAAGCCCTCCCGCTGGCGTTCACCATGAATTGTTCATGGGAGATTCAACAACGGCAATTGAATTCAGTTGTATTTTTCCACTATGACTTCCGCTTCTGCAATGCTGATCACCATTCAATTTTCAATCCAAAACGTAAATATATAGGCCAATATCAATAAACAATAAAACGATTTGACACTATCTTGAGAATACCACTAGATACGGCAATCCAGCTTTAGACTTTTAAGAAATATGTATTTAAGAAACGATGGAAGTCAGTGAGGGATGAAAACTCTGAAAGCATGAGGACAACGTTGAGAAGCTACAGAGTTGAAGGTTTAACAAAAGTTCAGGCCATTTTTAATTAGGCTATTATGTGTTGATTGTTTGAGGTTCTCTCTATAGATGTAAGTACATACATCCAGTTTTATTTATATATCACGTATAGGTAAAGAAGAGTAACACAATGTTTTTATGTAATCAAACCAAACCAAGATAATTAAACAATTCGAATCAGTGTCACAATAAAGGCATACAGTACGTAGAACAGGCAAGCAATGTCATTTTGTTCCTAAACTTTTCCTTAGGTTGACGTGTTGTGTTCCCAACCATACCGCTATAGTGTAGTGCACGTGTCCATGTGGGCCTTTGGGATAGTATCACAGCACAATACACATACAGAATGTGACATTAAAGTGATGTGAGGAAGCCCCTCTCCTTATCTAATTTAAGGAAGGTGGCAGGTTTGTCCTTGGAGATGCTGTGTCACGAAAATTAAATCTCAGTGTCTCGTATAGGGCTATATTAAATTACACTGTGCCACATTGTTTGTGACAATACATAATAGCCCCAGATAGTTGTGCACTGAATGCATGTGGGAGTGTTCGCATGTGTGTGTGTGTGTGTGTGTGTTTTCAGGAAAAAGCAAGACAGAAAAGGGGGCCTTGAACTGTGGGAATGAATTTGTCTCTTCTTTCTGGCTTCCAGCCCTGGGAGGACATTGTTACATCTTCACAAATGTTATTAGCTGTGGTGTCCCCGACCAAGAATTTGCAGGGTCGAGTGTGATTTGCCACGTATATATATTCGTCATGTATATTTTTTTCGCCCATTGATAAAAATAATTTCCTAATAACAGACAGTGTGTTACTGAGTCAGAAATGGCCTGTGTATTGATGCCTGGTGAGGGGAGTGTATAATTGAGCCTGTGATTTGTTGTTATAGTGACAAAGGCGCACGGAGACTGTACTGAGTTTGTCTGACATTGTCAATCTAGGAAGAAGTTAGTTGTTGTTGTTGTTCAACAACTGCTCAATTATTAGTAATAGAGAGATAGGTAGATACTGTAAATAGATAATAATTTCTTTTTATTTTGTCAGTGCTCGATGAAAAGGGCAAATACCTTAAAATATACTGCCTGGCTTGCTGTTAGAGAAGAAGAACTTTACATTGACCTATTGCGTTTCAGTCTAGCCTCAATGGCACTATAACATATTCTAGGCATGCCTGCCCTTAGCCACTTATAGACTAGTCCTTGGATAGTTACAAATGGTCCTTATGCATTCTCAAGTTTGAGTAAAATATCTTTCAGTTTGCTGAGTATTTTCGAAGAGGAATTGAAATCCCCAAGGAGATAATGGGCTGGCAGAAATAATCTCCGTCTTTTGGCCAGAGACAAACACATCGGTATGATTCATTCATTGGACCCAGATAAAAAAAAATAATGGAATTCATGAGATATTGTCCTTTTCATTTCCAATTGCCATCATCGTACTTACTTCACCTTTTTGGGGTGACCTTTCTGCTCTTGGAGTGAAGCTACTTTACTAGAATTGCAAATGTGTAATTTCAGATACTGCTCATTTTAACTTTGAGGTGTTTCTGACATCCCATTGATATGATTTCAGTTACACATTACAGACTACATAATTGAGGTAGCTGCATTATTAAAGCGTATTATGTTCCAGTTAAATGTATCCTCTATTGCTATCCACACATATTCCATTGCATTAGACTTGTTACTCAATTTCCCCAAAGGGATTTATAAAATGCAATGACTGACAAAACATGAATTAGCAATTGGTTATATTTGTCTTTGCTGGGACATGTGGGGGTTTTGCAACAAGTCAATTTGGGAAGAAAACAAGCTACCCCAAGAGTATTCTATTCTCTCAGTACAGCAGGGCGATGATATTTGTCTGTCATACATTGATGGCCAATTCAAGTCACAATTTCAGTCAAATTAGTTTATTTTTGTGTGGAAATAATAATAATAATTTAATTTCCTGGTTACCAAGGTTGCTGTCAATGCACTGTGACAGCTATGTGCCACTATAATAAAACAGTATTACCATAAAAAAAATTAAATACCGGATCTGCTTTTTAAGCCCAAGTAAATTATAATTGCACTTTGGCTCCCTGGATAAAGTGAATGAAGGAAAATGATGAATCATTAGGGTCTAAATAAAGGTCACTGACTTTATTTTAGGCCTCTATAATTACCTCCACGGTCTCCTAATGAGATCTAAGCGTACAGTGGGGCTGCCCTGGCTGTGATACCCACATTCTTAGCTGTCTGGCCAGGATCATCCGTAGCTTCATAATTAAGGTCAGCACCTTTCCTCCTTCTATTCGTGAGACATTTTCTGACAATGCAATATTCTGCAGTCATACAATATATTAAAAAAATCGTTGAAAAAAATGTTGAATTACATATATTTAAAATAGCCATTTAAACATTCTGTTTTTGTCAGCATACATCCATATCTTTGCAAAAATGTTGTATTGCAAAGAAATATCTTAAGGGAAGGGATACAATTTACAGTATATTTTAAAAGTTAAAATAAATGTTTAAAATATACTGAAAGTTTTTATTTTTGACTTTACTCCCTGCAGAAAGTAATTATTTACACTATTTGTTAAATTACTTTTGCTTTACTTTGCAACATTGCATTGTCATATAATTGCCAGTTAACAATTTTACATTAAACCTGACATATGAGGGGAAAATTAGGAAATATTTCCGACTTTTGGTACACATACACATATGAAACACCTACGCATTCACATGTGAAACTTTCACACACGCATCCATACTGCTGAAAACTCACACACACATATATGTGAAACTCTCATATAGAATACAAATTCACTCACACACACATACTGTACATGTGAAATGTCCATACGAAATACAGTCACACACACATGCACAGATAGAGAGAAACTCTCATTTACGTATGAAACGTATGAAATGCTCCTACAGACACATGTGAAACACACTCTTTGGTAACATTGTACACTCACATGCTTCAGTGTTAAACTTTAACTGTGTGTGAAACATTTCAGTATATCCGGGAAGGCATTTCAGTATAATCGGAAGGCGTCTTCCTCATTATCTCACAAACAGCGACGTCGGAAGTCCTGGGTGTCTGTGGCTACAGAATGCTTTATGAATAACCCCGGATAACAAGATTTTAACAAAAATATGAATAGGAGCCTAATAAAAAAAAAATAGCCCTGAATCTATTCATTCCGATCATGCACAAAACTTTTATACAAAACACGCTTTGTATTCATGTTATTTTGTGACAGCATAATCGAATCCTGCTTGAAGCAGACTTCAGCATTTCAAAACGTATATTTTTATCATTCTAAGACATTGTAGAGGGCTTGGAAACCAGTTAGCTTGGAATCCACCCAGTAGGGACATGACACCGGTTTTGGTAGAGCACAGTGTCTCACACCTTATATTAATATTGCTCTGAAATAACTTGAAAATCTAAGGATTTCTGGGCTGGGCTAAGCCCCCAATTACGGCTCTGGACTGTAGTAAAAGAAGAAAGTTCATGAATGCATAGTTTTACCTTTCATACTGTTGCTAACAATGGGTATTTTGTTACAATTAGGTAATTTAGCAGATGCTTTTATCCAAAGCGACTTACAATTACATGATGCTATTACATGGAGCAGATAGGGGTTAGGCATCTTGCTCATGCTTACAGGTAAGCCAACTCTGGGGCTCAAACCCACGACCTTATGGCTGGGAGTTTAACACCTAGATCACTAGACTATCCTGCCCCTCTTGTTAAATTAATGATAGTACAAACTGTGAATATAATTGTGTTTTACTGGAGTTTATGGCGAAGTAAAGAAGCATTTTAGGGAATTCTTTCCACTGTTACCGGTGCAGGGAGGGATAAATAAGCACACAAATGTTTTAATGCCTCTAAATTACAATACTGTAGCTAAAGTTGTGGGAAATAATACAATTTGATGAATGTTTACATGCAATTTATGCAGTTATATTTGTTAGTGCTAATGTTACTAAGGTTCCATTAAAATTTGAACTCTGAATAAAGGTTGCTTATGTATAAATTTACTATTGATACCTGAGAGATGAGAAGAAATTTAAGAATTGTTATACAACTATACCCTATTGCTATAGGGTTTACTGAAATATTACCTAATTTTATTTTCATGGTAGCCTGTAGCAATTGATTTTATTACCAAATGGTAATTGAGAGAAATTATCTGGTGTTATTTATAGGTCAGGTTTTGGTAAAGGGTTGAATCATCCGAGGTCTATTCCAGGGAGGGGTATGGACCCACATGTTCCAGACATCCCAGAGAGTCTTGAATCTCATAGATTTCCACTCCAGTTGGCTGGGTGGCAAGCTAACCGTGATCATGACTGACTTTAGATGAATTGCCCAGGATCTCCTTCCTCATTTACCCTGGTGGTAGGACAAACACCAATACACACTCACAAGGGCCTCAACGTTGGAAACAAGGAAAACCCGAGCTCAAGGAACAAAAAAGGGTTTATTTTATGTCCATCCATCCATCGTCGCCCGCTTATCCGGGGTCGGGTCGCGGGGGCAGATGCTCCAGCAGGGGACCCCAAACATCCTTTTCCTGAGCCACATTAACCAGCTCTGACTGGGGGATCCCGAGGCGTTCCCAGGCCAGGTTGGAGATATAGTCCCTCCACCTAGTCCTGGGGCTTCCCAGAGGCCTTCTTCCAGCTGGACGTGCCTAGAACACCTCCCTAGTGAGGCGCCCAGGGGGCATCTTTACCAGATGCCCAAACCACCTCAGCTGGCTCCTTTCGACGCAAAGGAGCAGCGTCTCTACTCCGAGCTCCTCACGGATAATAATAATACATTTTATTTAAAGGCGCCTCTCTGGGCACTCGAGGACACTGTACAAAAAAATAAAAACAGTAAGAAAAAAGAAACAGATAAGAAAAGACAATGTAGATAAGAAAAGACAATGGATAACCTAGCTTCTCACCCTATCTCTAAGGGAGACGTCAGCCACCCTTCTGAGGAAACCCATTTCAGACGCTTGTACCCTGGATCTCGTTCTTTCGGTCATGACCTAGCCTTTATTACCATGGGTGAGGGTAGGAACAAAAATTGACCGGTATAAGAGCTTTCCCTTCTGGCTTAGCTTTCTTTTTGTCACAACGGTGCGATAAAGGGAGTGTAATACCGTCCCTGCTACGCCGATTCTCTGACCAATCTCCCGTTCCATCGTCCCCTCACTCGCGAACAAGACCCCATGGTACTTTAACTCCTTCACTTTGGGTAAGGACTCATTTCCCACCCGGAATAGGCACTCCATCGGTTTCCTGCTGAGAACCATGGCCTCAGATTTAGAGGTTCTCATCCTCATCCCATCCGCTTCACACTCGGCTGCAAACCGATCCAGTGAGTGCTGAAGGTCACAGGCCGATGATGCCATCAGGACATCATCTGCAATAAACAGCGATGAGATCCCTAGCCCACCAAGCTGCAACCCCTCCCCACCACGACTACGCCTCGATATCCTATCAATGAACACATGTAGACCGGATGGGCATACTCCCAGGCACCCTCCAGGATCCTTGCGAGAGTGAAGAGTTGGTCTGTTGTTCCACGACCAGGACGGAATCCGCATTGTTCCTCTTCAGTCCGAGGTTCGACTTATTTTATGCGTGTTAATAAGTAAAGACCATATTTAATACACAAACTTTCATTCTGGTGTGGTTTTCTCTTTATTGATGTACGGTTCTCTGGCTGTTAAAAATCTAGTTTCTTCTGATACTGGTCCAAATCCACATTGATGACAACCTACATCAGATATTACACTAATTTACATTATTACTACATCGAAATAAGGGTTACAATCTTCTTAATCTTCCTTGTAGAAATTTTTTCCCACACAGCTGAAAAAATAGTTTTTCATATGCGTCTGTACAGTATGAGCATTTCACACAGTATGTATTTGTGAGCCCGTTTCACCTGTATCTGAATGAGAGTTTCATATGTGTGCGTGTGTGTGTGAATGTATTTCATATGCATCTGCATGAGCATTTCATATGTGTGAGTCCGTTCCACCTGTATCAATATGAGGGTTTCATATGTATTTATGCACCCATTTCATGTGTATCTTTATGAACATTGCATAAGTATGTGTGTGAATGCGTTTTGCATATGCATTTTGCACATACGAAAATGAACTATAGTATTAGTATAATAAGAATTAAGCATTTTATAGTGTCCTATAGCAGCGGCGGCGCCAGGGGGGTCTTGGGGGGTCTTGGGGGGTCTCAAGACCCTCCAAAAAAACACCTTGACCCCCCATTT
>JAODLI010004431.1:0-29279 GCA_027575585.1 Percopsis omiscomaycus | reverse complement strand
GAGAAGAGAAGAGAAGAGAAGAGAAGAGAAGAGAAGAGAAGAGAAGAGAAGAGAAGAGAAGAGAAGAGAAGAGAAGCGTCCAACAAAAGACATGTTTGGTTTTAGACAGTAGCAGTCTCATAGCCTATTATGATGGGATGTGCATACTGTATATTTTTTCTCACCTCCATTCATGGCGTCTATGTGTATCTTGAGTTGATCTGGTCCTGTCAGGAGACTCTTGATGGCGTTGAAGTCAAAAATGCTTCGCAGCAGGTTGAGATACACCTCAACAGAGTCCACGATCTCCACTACAAAATATAAAGGTAGTTTAGGCAGATAGGCAGGCAGACAGATAGTTGGTTTATTCTGTGCTTGCTGTTTGTAGTCGGTTTATTCTGTTTTGTGTATTCTTGGTTGGTTGGTAAATGTGGGATTCCTAAACTACCTCTGAAAGGCTTGAACTTGTTCTCCAGGTCAAAGTCTTGTCTTCCCAGCCTGGAGAGGTCAATGCGGAGGTCGGGGCAGATAGCATACTCTTCCAGGGTCTTGCTCACCTGGTGGATTCTCTCCATCACCGAGTCTGAAGATGGACCTACCAGTGGAGGAAAGATATCCATAAAACCTCTTTATTAGTGTGCATAATTCCCCTTGTTGTCATTTAAAACTCCAAGACCTTGTTCACCTCCAGAATGCTGAGAGGCGCATGTCTCTCTCTACCCCTCCCCCTACAGCCACGTGCACCATTATTCACAGTTATGTTTCAAACATTAACAGTGAGCTGAGCCGCTATAATAATATCAAGGAGTGTACCTTTAACAAGCATGTATTTATAGTGTATGTTTCAAAATTCCCTATTGCTAAACATCACCTCCATTTGCCACATTGAACTTGATCCCAAAGTCTCCGCCGGGCCCACCGGGATTGTGACTAGCTGTGAGGATGATTCCACCAATCGCCTTGATCTTCCTGATGATGCAGGAAACAGCAGGCGTTGACAGGAGCCCGTTGTGGCCAATCACCAGGCGGCCGATCTGTACGGAGCAGGAATCAGGGCTGGATGTTACTGCCTGGCACTCGATAGTCATTTTGGTCAACCAGGAGTTGTCCCATAAGCAGAACCATTAGTGGTTTGTGTGGACATTTCCCAAGGGTGATTGTGCTGTAATTGTTTAGGTGTACATGGCTAAACAGAAACACTAAAGCATGTCATTGTTCTCCAGGGGCGTACATGACATCCCACTTTAAACTGTGTCTCAAGAGGTTATCTAAATATCCTAGCAAAGGAGTTACCCTCTCAATTTAGCATACGTATGCCACTTATAAAGTGGTAATGGCATCATCTCCCATAATTCAGCTCTCACATATCAACCATTCTAAATAAAAGTGTCCTCACTGGGGAGGAATTCAGACCCCTGACGTCAGTGCATCCCCTTAGAAATCAGACTGTACATGTTATGCGTGTCTCTGTGAAGTGACTATGAGACAGTGGGTGTGTCAAAGGGCCAATGTAACCACTCTAACTATGGTTTAGCCATCAAATGCACGTTTAATGTTATGGACAATAAACATTTATCCAACTGCAATCTTGGTGTTCTTGAGTGACAGTAGATACAGTAACATCCTGTACAGTATTGAGAGAATAACGTCCCCCTCGTATTGCCATGACTTTTGATTCAACGCCAGTGAGTATCCTCAAATTGATAGAGGGAAAGGGGGAACGTGCGTAGGCAGGAAAGCAAAGCAGGATGGATGGAAATGCCGATAAGACAGGCGGCGAGAGACACTTGGCTGGGCCAGCAGAAAAAGAAAATAGGCCAATCTCAAAAACAAATTATATTCCCTTCAGATGTTCCTTTGGAGCCTGTCCAAACCAATCACACAGATCTGAGGGCAGCCCTTTCCAGGGGTCCCCTGGGACTCTGAGAACTCCTTTCTCATCTTCTGCTTTGTTTTTATGTTGCCTGAACTCACACTTACATTTGGATTACTAGGGATAGCAGTCTGTTTTATTGGTTATTACTATAATTCAGTCTGGAACTTAACGTTTCTTCCCGCGATGATGTTGTAGACTATGAATTAGAATGACTATAGGTCAAGCATATAAGCCTACAGTCTAAACATTATGTAACTAATCGTCCTAATGGTCATAACCATTTTTTTGTCTAGTGTTATATGCGACCCGTCATGAACCGCTCCACAGTAGCCTATCCTATGGCTTTATTTACTTACGCCATTCGCAGCTGCCATCTGCACTATAACCTCCGTGGCAGCTCGGCTAAAGTACCTCCCGTCGCAGCCCACCACCATAGTGCAACCCTGGCGGTCCCGCAGGTCTATGGAGGACAGGACGCTCTGGATGTAGTTCTGCAGGTAGTTCTTCCTCCCTTCGAACATCGCGGTCTTTCTCCGAAGCCCATTGGTACCGGGCCGCTGGTCGTCGAAAGGGGCCGTTTGGACTGTCACCACGGGGATGGGGCTCGTCTCCATCCTCCAGGTTACAGTAAAAGTGACGCGGTTAGTAAGGCATATAGGTTAACACCGGGCTGGAGCAGATCATAAAATGCATATAAACATGGTTCTGTTTCTCCCAGATGACTAGGGCTTACCCAATGGCAGCACTCCAGTAGCCTACGGTCAGGGATGAATAGGCTGAAATGAAGAGCAACTCCCAGTCAACTCTTCTGTCTTGTCTCTTAAGTTGTAAGCCGCTAATGACTTCGCCTAAAAACGGGAGGCCTGCGCGTGTGAGAGAAGGCCTCACATGAAGTTAAGTGCGCGCAAACGATCAGTTCAGTAAACTTCAGTACACTGCCTCTTGACAACTCCCACTTTCCTAATAAACCAGACGCTCGTACAAGGACAACTGCCTGCCAAAACCTTAGGGAGGGCCAAAAGCCCCTACAATCAGCTGCGCTTTTGGCCAAAAATAGACTCGGGGCTGCTGAGGGAATTGTTTCGACCCTGTCTGCAACCGGACCCGTTGTGTCTGTCCACGCTTATGAGGCGAAATGCATTGGTAGTTTAGGGATTAAGTATTTCCATTGACGGACATTATCAACAGTCACGTTTGAAGCGGGTGTTATGACCAGAGGCCCGTTGCCCCCATAAAATAATTTGGTCTACTTATGCTGGAATGCATCTTTATTATTGTAGGCTATACATAGGCCTATGTAAAATAAACTATGCACTCACAATGTGTGAGAGTTACACAGTTGCATAGGTCAACGGACGACATACAATTCTTCATTGATGGCCTGGCATGGTGGTGAAAACGGTTACTGCCTGAAAATTTGTTTAACAGCGCCACCTTGAGGCACAAGTGAAGAACTGAAAGTTGGACAACGAGCGCTTTTCTGTAACACATTCTTTTTACTCCAAACACTGTACTTTACTATTCTACATATCTTAATATACAACAGGTCTATTAACACTAGCCTTAGCATAGGGTAAACCGGGGAAAGACGATGCATTCTTCGCCGAGCACGGATGCTTAGCCTATGTTGCAGTTAAAGTAAGAGCAACGTCAAATTTTGAAAATAAAGTTTATCTTGTGCATAAATACGAAGTTTGGATCACAGAATGACTCATGAGGCAAGATGAGGGCCTGAGGGCTTCTTCCCCCGGTATGAGGGCATAATTCCCGGGCCGTGGGGGAAGTTGCCCCTTTACACAATTTTTACATTTAGTTATGAAATAACAAAGTTCTAGTCTGTTTAATTACCCTCTAAATGTGTTTACTTAAGCATTATTCTTGTGTACATATTATATTGATATTCGAAGTAGGCCTATTGAGTAATAAACACATGTTATTTAGCTATTTAAGGGAATTCGTTCATTGTTTAATAATTTTAAAATAACCTAAAGTGAAATCAACAGAAATTATATTTTAAACCGTTTATTTTAACAAATAAATGAATCATAAAATACATTCAACATTTGTTGTGTCCCGTTGGACTTTCACCAATATATTATAACCTCTCTTATTTACAGTCAGACATAACTTTCAATGTCACGTTACACATAAATAACATTGAATTCAATTAACATTTTCTGTAAGAAATGCACAATTACATGTTACCACACATCAGTAGGTCTACATAACCTACAAAAACATGTAGAAATGTCAGTGGCCAGGGCTTTAACAGCGAGTGTAAGACCGTTCTCCTATTAAAGGGACAGTGTTCAGTACAACTGGAGGGCAGAATGGGGTCCTTGACGCCTGGAGAAAAGTGGGAACTAAACAGGAAGCAGGGCTCTTGAGGACATGACCATAACCAATTGAACTAACAGGGTCCTGCTGGAACTTTGAGTTCAGTGGAACGGTAGAAGACGGTTTGCTGATGATGCTGTCGATGCTGAAGGAACACCTTTTCTTGGGCTCCCCAGGGGCTGTTGCGTAAAGCTGCACTCTTAAGTCTTTAGGACCACCGACACTCCCGTGAGCGTTCAGACCAGGGTAAGGGACGTGGTAGGAGGATGGGGGGATCATAAAGCCTTCCTGGAGAGGCATGTAATGAATGGGGACAGCCAGGGCGCTCACTTGTCCCTGTATGCTGTAGGGTTGCCCGTAAGGTCGATAATAGTTTGGGTAAAACATGAGACCATCTTTACTGAACTCCGGCTGGTTACGCTTGAATCTCTTTCTGCGCCGAAGGAAGCTGCCATTGTCGAACATGTCCTCGGAAGCGGGATCGAGCGACCAGTAGTTGCCTTTGCCGGGGTTGCCGGGTTCCCTGGGAATCTTGATGAAGCAGTCATTGAGTGACAGGTTGTGTCTGATGGAGTTCTGCCAAGCGGGAAACTTCTCCCGGTAGTATGGGAACTTGTTGCTGATGAAATCACAGATCCCACTCAGCGTCAGTTTCTTCATGGGGCTCTGCAGGATTGCCATGGTGATGAGTGCAATGTAGGAGTAGGGCGGCTTCACGGAGCTGTTCTGGCCTCTCCTGGACAGCGGCGCGTCCGTGCAGAAGCTGGTCTCACTCTCGCCAGAAGAGTCGAGTTCAGAGCAGTCGAACTCAGCACCAGATTCGGCAGAGGAGCCCTGGTCTATAGCGCACTCGTACAACCGGTTATGGCCGCGTGCTCGCTCATTCTCTCCTACAATGTCAATCTCATCTTTCTCCAGAGGCGAGGCGGCGTGGTGGGCAGCGTCAAATTCACTGGAGAGAGTCATTGTCAGACGAGGAATTTTCTAAAAAGCATAAAACGGTATCACAGCGGCATCGATGGTTTGCTGTGCGTAAAAGGCCCTCAGCCGTGCGTAAAAGCGCGTTAAGAGAGAGATTGTCTGATCCTGGTTGACGGGGTTGTTTGCTGTTGTGTCAGTGCTGAGGCTTTATATGCTTGAGGGCTGCTGCCCCGCAAGCCACCCCCAATTCACCCGCACGACCTATCAGATTGGCCTCTCGCGGCGGGGTGCTGAAACAAACAAGCTATCTCCTATCTCAAGGGGGTTGGGGGCGGGGGGCATCTCCAAGAAACAGTAATCCTTAAATGCTAACGCTCCCAAAGTCAACTTACAACACTAATGCTATGAATGTAAAGAAATAGCAATCATATTTATTTGGATATCAACGTTTTAATTATTACTTACAAAAAAAGAAAAGTTAAAATTAACATCGCTTGAAAACTTAAAATAAACAATTTAATTTCTACGGCAAACAACAACATTACTGAACAAAAGCCCCGGATAATAGGCCTAACCTTCAAAAGTTTGAGATTTTATAACCTCTGAATTTGAAAAACATCAAACGACAAAGGATTTGCTTTGAATATGGACACATTTCCTACAGGGCCTCTATGCGGGCTGCAGTAGAACAGTAGCACGGCTGGAGGTGGGATGCGCAGGGAAGTTTTAACACCACACCTAAACTCGTGATAAGAAACGAAGCACTTCCCCTCGGGACCACCGTGGTTTCGTTTAGTTTGACACCTCTGGATGGCCGCGGGGGGCGTGACCATGAGAATGACCGTGGTGGAGTTCCCTGCGGCCCTCTGAGAAAAGAAGGCTATAGTCGACTTAACGAGGCAATCAGCATCAGAATCGAGTAGGAAACGGCCCAGCTGCACGGTGTGCTCAGGGCAACGGGGCTCCGCTCGGTTTTATGACCGGGATAAATGAATGCAGCAATCCTCAAAGTAAACCGGTCCAACACTCTGATACGTGTTAAGCCGCCCCTGGTAATGCATCTCCATGTTGCAAATTACCTATGCAAACTCCTCCCATATCCTCACCTGACAGTGTTTGCGAGCGTGTTTATGTTAATTGTTCTGACAGGCCCATCGAATGTGCCAAAACTAAATTTGAAGCTCTCGTACACAGTAAAAAGAGGAACTCTGACAGTTTGGAGGAGGAACTCTGCGACGAACTCTGAATTTGGTAAATAGCCTAGGCTAATATTTGTGCAAAATATTTGTGAAAATTGGGGCGATAATTGTAAAGTTGTCTGCCTGCCTTTAGGCTATTAGGCCTACATCCTGATACAAATGTCAAATTCGTTGCATTTATTTAAAATGGTTTTCAATTTCAATAATAGGCTTCAATTGTTAGGTTACTGGGCATTTAAAAAAAAAAATCGTTCTCTTGCCATTAATAAAACCAAAGATGCTAATGGCTGAGAAACTTCATGCATGATATGGAGAAACGCTTAACACCAAACAAAAACCCTTCTGTGCCTATTGTTGTGTTAATACTCTGGAATTGTTAACTGATAGGTTACCAATAATTTAATTTGTTATTTTGCTAATGATGAATTAATCTAATATCATTTATTCTATTTAATTATGAATATCATAAAGCCACACAGAACGATTTTTAAAAATCTTTATTTTAAAATAATTTATAAACACAAGATCAAAGCCAAAAAATAAATTGGATGGCTAATATCTACTTAAAATGTCACATCTAACCTATAGCACATCAGAAAAATTACTTGATGTAGGTATAATCCTACTCTGAAGCAGGTATTATGGCCTATTACCAAAGTATTGTAGCATCAAATCACTACTCCATATAGGCTACAACTGCAACCAATGTGAACAATCTTGCTTATCCGTGGATCTAAGACACTCACAGTGCCATGATCTGGTATCTGGGTCCAACCCTTTTCAAGAGTTAACCGTGTCACGGGGCAATGAAAGTTCACACTTTATTTTTGTCCCTCCTGCACCACTGTACGTAGGAACTCGTGTTGTAGAACGTCGCTGTCCAGGTTCCTTCCTGCACACAGTAGAGCACAAATCTGACCCCCCACACATATACACATAATGCCTCCCACATACCCATCAAAATGTAAAAATCTTAGGCTTTCAGCATTGTTTTGATTAATGCACAGGATATAATATAATATTACATCTTATTTGCTGTTGTCAATCAATAGTCATGTTTGTAATTGCTTTTAATAAAAAAAAACACACACAAAAAACAGTTACCAGTTAGTTAACAGTATCAATCAGATACAATTAGGTAATTTAGCAGACGCTTTTATCCAAAGCAAATCACAATATATACAAAAGATACAACACTATTTGGAAATCTTTTTTTGTTTTTATGAATGTTTTATAGATGTACTTAAATATAAATATACTGTACTTATTGCACTGGGATTTTGGTTAAATCCTGGTTAAAAGAGGGCTACTTCATAATTTTATATAAACAATTAAAAAACACATTTTCAATGGATAACTGTTATGCTCCTGATTCAAAGATAAATACAGCGTAGGTGTAGTGTATATGACAAGCCTGTGGTTTCTGTGTGTGTGCTTACCGATAAAGACTAGCCTGTTGACTCGCGGCTCATCTCCCCAAAGCTGTGGAGTCTCGTCCAGTTCATACAGCTCATGGACCCCCTGTAGCATCACCTGGTGGCCTTTACCTGCCACTGAGAGGATGCCCTGAGAACACGAACACACACACACACACACACACACACATTAGCCAGTACTAAAACACTCTGTGGAATCCGATTATTACAGACACTTAACAAACAGTTGTACCTTTAACCGGATTACCGTCATCGGTATGCCTGTTCTGTTCTGATACATCTTTTCCCACAGAAGGTTCTGAAAGAGGGGAGAATTTAGGTTAATCTTTTAACAGTTTGCCTTAGTTCCCGCTAATTAGAAAATATATTTTAGAAAAAAACTTTAGGTTTTGATTTTAAAGCAGCCTTCAATACCTGTACAAAGATGTTCAAGACTTCTTCGGAAATATTTCCAGCCACTTCGAATGTCACAGTGAGAATACTCTGTGAAACACGAACACAATGTAATAAAGATTTTACCAATGCATTTGTGGAGAACAACTGGAATAAAAAAAAAAAAAGAACGTTATGTAATTGTTATGACAGTTTGTCATTAAAATATTATTATATAATTTTGTATCGAACACACAAAAAATGTAACACACTGCACTTTGGAACACTTATGTTTACACTGTGAGCAGTAGCCCTTTTAGCTCACTCATGATATGCATGTCAAACCTACTTTGAAATAAGAACTCGCAGGTTTATAGAAACCAGATGAGGCGTTTTTACACTGGCGATGATGACTCTGTCGGAGAACGTGTGAAAACAAATAGGCCTCCTTGGCACGTGAAACCCAGCAAAGGCACCCCATTTTCTCCCACACACTCCCTTCCTTTCTATACTTCCTTACAGCATTAAAAGGGCACTTTGCAGATATTTGGTGTTTTGTGGAGAAGTGTTAAGATTACACACTTCCTTTTCATTTGGTATAACAACAGTAAAACAGCACTCTCATTTACATGAAAAGAGCAACGCTGGGGGGGGGGGTGATGGGGTGGAGGAGAGGTGGGGGTGAGGGACTTTGAGCTTCATGCGGGAATGAGGAGAAGAACGCCGACAACAATGCAGTGTATTTACCCACGCGACACATACAAACAACCCCCGTCCCTCCTGATACACCATTGAAGTGCGTGGGTACGAAACAAAATTTAAGACCATAATATGTAAAGTATTAGACGTTACTCGTTTCAGCCATGGAAGATAATGTTAGGGGTCAAAGCAGGAAACCTATCCTGAAATTATTTTAGAATTTAGATATAGGAAATTCCTAATCAATAATAGTGATTTTAAGACACATACATTTTGTATACACAGAGTGGCTTCCTATGCCTAGCCTACATCACAGTGTTCCTCATCCTTATCGTGCGTTATATTGAGAACTTCACTGCAAATGATGTATGTAAACCCATGTATGCATGTAAACCCATACAATGTACCAAGGTCAGTCTAGCCAGTGAAGTAAAAACTATGAGTGAGATGCCTCTACCTGATGCTAAAGAATGGATGAATGTCTTGTATTTGACCCAGGGTCTTTGCAGTCTAATAAGACAACATCAAAAGACTGAGGATGATCCTAACACAAAGAGCCAAGGAGTTGTAAGGTAGTTTATACTGGGGTGTTATGGCCTGGGGAAATGAAAGTCACAGGATTGGCAAGGAGTATGCGGCATTTCTTTTGCCCTAAAGGCTAAACTGTGGGGACTCAATAAATCAGCAAACCGGGATGAGACAAGCTTACGTAGATGTACACGTGTTATACAACAAACATGGGACGCTACCTTGTCAAGATGTGGTCGGGTGCTTTTCACAAGTTCGAGCTTCTCGGCTAAACTGTCAAGAGAGTAGAGTTTATAAGCCAGAGGTCAGTTTAGTAGACCTCAGAATTTGTTTCATTTAATTCCCTTTACACAGGAAAAGCAAAAGCAACCATATTCCATGCATTTGGATTAAACGCTAATAAAAAGGTTTTGGGCCAGTAGGTCTATATGGAGTTTGAAGAACCTTGAATTTTGTCTGTTGACTCTATGTCCTGTCAGTAACACATTCCCGTGAGAACTAAACATGAGACTTGATGGCCTTCAACTTTTAACCACAGCATACAACTGTCAAGATCTCTGAACTCTTCTTTTTCATGGAAGGGATGAGCTGTACTTATTTTGGCCTCTTAAATCCCCCCACCCTTCCCATTCTGACCTCACAAGAGGCTAAATACTGTGTCCAGCAGCTTTGGCCCCGTGTACTGTTAGTACCACACAGGTGGACTGGTGGGGGGCCGCTTCAAACAGCCAGCGTGGGTTCTTTGGAGGAGGGGCTAGGGCTCTGAAAAGCAGGGGCAAAAGAAGCTATCTGTTGAGACAAGGGGAACTCCTCGGGAGCCTCCAACACACAGGTCTAATCCTCTGCAGCTGGTCTCGGGGACACTGGCTCAGGGCATGTAAGAGAGCTTTAACGCCACAGCCTCCCTTTTACATGGAGGGAGGAACGCTGACTCTATTCATTGGACTGAGTTTCTACAGGGGTTACAATATGGCGGCTCCCCATGGTGCGATGCAAAGACTCTATTATAGAGAAGTCTGTTAATTAGAGGGAAACATGGTAAACAAGTATTAAACACTGCTGGCTGCACAGTTTTGGCAAACTAGCAACAGACAAGGTCAGCGTAGTGTGGCAGCCTAGAGAGGAGGAGACGTTTTCAGGGTTTCACAGCACATGTTCAAAGGAGGGATCAAGGGTGGTATCTTGTTGACACGTTTTGACCTCAGATTAGAAAAAAGTTAAACCATTAGTTAGAAGTAAAAAAATAAAAAATAATCCTGGATAAATATGAGACCCATACAGCACAAAACAAACTCACTTTGAGCCATTTTTACTGTCAAAGGAGTGCAGATCCAAAACTTCAGACAGGTCCACTCTGTAAATAAAGACAACCAGTGCATTTACTTATTTACAAGTTAATCAAAGTGCACATATAACATAGCAGGTGTCAAGCAGTTTTTGCAGCGATATGGACTACGCAGATAATGATGGGGGTCATCTGCTTAATTGAAAATGAGTTAAAGATATTTTACATTGAACTATTTGGTATCTTGATCACTTGAACTATTTGTGTTTCATAATAGGATATCTTGATCATCCTGATTGGATACCACTAAAAACTATAATGAAAAACAATACAAAACCATCGCCCTGTCACCAGGTTAGCATAAATAAACATGAAGCTAACTAAGTAATGTGAAGCAAAGATGTTTAGGTTAATGGTAGATGGCTAAACCTGAAGCTAAAGCTGTGCGAATGTTTTTCTGATTAACCCTTCACTGCACGGCATCTTTCATCTGATCACCCTGAGCTCTCTTGGGGGGCTGAAACATAAATACGCATACAACAGGACCAGAACACACACACATTTCTGTGTGTACATGCACCTATCATGCATGTACACACATACACACACACAACTCTGTGGGATGGGAGGGAGACAGAGACCAAAGACTTGTGGGTAACTGGACACCAGTGCAGGGAGCTTTGGCCTTTCCTCATGTGGGAGCAGTATATTTGTGTGTGTGTGTGTGTGTTGCCCTAACGCAATTCAAGACAGAACTGCTGCTTCTTTGATGAAAAGATCTAAGCAGCGACTGCATGCTACTATCCCAAACAAAGTACAAAACCTGCCTTAAATATATTGTCTTTTTACATGAAGATGACATTTTCTACTCGTGAAAATTTACTCACCTTGATTTCTGAGTTTCTAGAATCTTCACAAGGCCATTGATAGACCTAGAATGAGAGGGTATAAACAATTGAGTTAAGTCCTTCATTACATAAGTGGCTTAACACTATTTATTAATTTTCACATATCACAGTCGTTAAGGTAAGTATGCTGGATTTATTGAATGATATAGAAGTGTGCTGAAGGTGTGTCTTCATGATCATAACAATTATTTAACAAGTATTCACCAATTTTTTTACACCCATTTCTTTGTGCTTCTTTATTCACTCCTATGATATATTGATATATTGATATATTAATAGAGCCAGCACCTCAATCGGGACATTTTGTCCAGCCTCCAAAATAAAATTAAGTACTAATCAGAATAAGATTAATTATTTTGTACAAGTAACCTAAATTTATAATGAATTTGACCGGACTAAGGTGGTGCATTATACACCTTTCCCCCGAGTGACCACTAAGTAATACTGCCATAATACTGCTCTTAGTTAGTCTGTGGCCATTTTTGCGCTTGCATTTGTCTATTCCTCAAATGTCGACACAGAAGCGTTGGTTTAACACAGGTACAAAGGCATAACAGGGTGCAAACTTGGCGTGATGACCTGAAGCCCAACAACCGTTTTGGTAGCTTGATTACATAATGATTGAGATAGGTTTATGTGATGTGATATACAGCGTCTGATGTTGACCTGACAGTATCCCTGAGCCGGGCCAGCTCTTCCTTTGTCACCAGGTCTGCCTTGTTAATAATAGTGAGGTCCGCCAAGGCAATCTGCCTGAAATGACATTGTATTGAAGAATCGGTTAATTTTATAAAGATACACAACATTTATAGGATAATTCTCTATAATAATGTCTTACTTTCTTCACTATGTTTCCAATAGATAACATTTCTTCACTGTTTTACAAGGTACATTTTACAACCTTGCGGGCTTGCTCCCAAGCTTAGTGTGTGGGTGGCTGGGTATGTATGTGTTTGGGTGAGTGGGTGGCAGAGCGTAATGCATGCCAAACTCAAATGGGAGCCGACCGCTGTTTAGTTTAGAGGTGAAAACACAAACAAAGACATGCAGTGCAAAGGGCCATACAACGGGCTCTTTGTGTATTTGTCCAACAAAAACAGCAGGCAGCTGCTGGACTGAAGACGGCACAAGAGAGGAGAGATCAGACAGACACGCGGGGTGGGGGGAAGACAGACAGCGTACCTTGCTGCTTCATTCACAAGTCCCTCTGGTTTCTCCTCTGCTAGTTGCTTGATAGATAAACGAGAGAACTCAATTAGACCTAAAAGCTCAGGAAAGTTCAGACGAAAGATGAAAGTAAAGAAGTGACACAGCTGAAATGGTGGCTTTCATTGAACAAAACTCTAAAAAGACCCTCACAAACGGCTAGATGTTTAATTTAGCGTGATGCAACAGCAAACACAAGTGACAGATGTGTGAAGAAAAGCATTAAATCTCTCTGGATATAAGAGATTTTCTATTCGTCTCCTGTGGCTGTATCTGCAAGGGGAATTCCTAGTCATTTTGTCATGTAATAACAGCTAGATCAGAAGGTTTGACCCCAGATCCTGACCTCTGAGCATCAATGTGACATTAATCTGTCAGTGTGTCTTCACCGCTGCCTCAAAGACTGAATGAGTGATGGGCATGAAAAAATAAAACAGAAATTCCCACTCAGTTCAGCTCAATCCTAGTATTGCTAAGTTGCGTATAGGGCACTTTAGAACCTGCACCCTTCAGATGAGTATTTAAATAGATGGATGGGGGAGGGGGGGGGGAAGGAGGGCAATGGCTATGACAGCCCTATTATATTGATCTGATATCCATTACTCCTTCACTTTAAAATCATCTCCACTCTTTCCTCCTCCTCACATAATAGTTCATCCTTCTCTTCCTCTCTCTTTTTCTGTGAAGACAGAGGAAAGTGTCACCCACGCCATGAAATGTGTTGCCCTAAAAAACATGACACCTTTAAATTAGATGCCATTAACCAGGTGTCACTTGCCCAGTCCCTTTTAAATACTCCCCATGTGTGAGAGAGAGAGAGAGAGATTTAGGGGGTACTTCAGAAAAACAATATTATCAAGTTAAGCTAAATACAATTCAGCTCAAACACATACCTGCATTCCATACTTGGCATCGATGACAGTAACAATACCTGAGAGCCGACAAATAAACGTATTAAAAGGTTACGAAGTGGAGAAACCTTTTGCACTCTAGTTTATTCTGTTTTTCTAAGACACTTTCTCTGAGTCACTTAAATTCCACTTTTGGCCTGCAGGTCTGTCACAACAAAACAGACAGCTGAGTATTCAATCTGGACAGCGAGAGACCATTCCAGGAATTGTGTGTTTTCTGGAATGCGATGCTTTAAGACAACAGCAACAACCCTAACAAATGAAAAAGCAACTGAACATTTGTACAGTCTTGTCCAACTGGTTTAACCATTAAACCAGTTAAACCATTAATTAGGTGCATTCATTTGGGAAATACATGCAAAGTTGTCTTTTACAATACAACTGACAAACTCATTGTTAGCTTTTTTCCTTCTCTCTGGCCTAGCCCAGTACCTCATCAACGGTTAATAACAGAATCTTATAAAAACTATGGATCCCGCATATTGCATACGTCACCTTGAAGCTCTGATGCATTTCTGATTTATTTATATTTTTCTTACTTGTAAGGTTGCCTACTAGCTCTCCAACCACATTAAATTAAATCTCTCACCGTCTAGATAAATGTCACTGCCGAGCTCTGCATTCACCCAGAACATAGAAGCCACAGCACCTAAAAGTAAGAATAAGTATAACACACATTAAAAACAATAATGCTTATACAGATACTAAGCCAAGATTGTTCCAAAATTAAACTGGCTGAACAATATTAATATAAAAAGTATGCATATACATTTCAATAGTCTAGCTTTATTTGTAATTGGTTTGTTGTAGTTTGTAACATTAACCTAATCTTTAGTTAGATCTAAAGTTTTTGTTTAAAGTCTACTGATCAGACTTCCAGAGTCAGGAAGGGTGTAGGCATGTTTGCTGGTTGAACTCTGTTGAGCAGGTAAAAACCAATATCAAAAGCTTTCAATTGTTTATCTCCCACTGGTACATGTAGTTTGTTTCCATTTTCCTGAAGAGGTTATTCCAAAACCCTATGTCACCATGCTAGGCCATAGCTTGTTCACATAATGCACTTTTGGTGAAGCGTCAAGCAAAAATAAGAAAGCATTGTAAATATTTGATAGGCGGGTAATGAAAACACTGTTTTGGAATGGCCTCCCCCACACATAACCCACCCAGCCCCTTCCTGAATCTGAGGGGTTAGCCCTCATGGGGCCCTATGATTGACAGCTCTGTCTGGACCAATGACAGCCCTGTCTTAGTCAATAACAAAAATGTCTCAGCCAATGACATGGTGTAGGAGTGTGAAGAGTTTCCAAGTGGTGTGTGACCGGCTATGCCCCCAAATCTTGGCTTTTGTCACTTAGCAACACGCCTCAGTCGTCACAGGTTATGCTTTAGAAAGGCCTGCTGTTGATTTCCTTATTCAACCCTGCAACAAACTGGGAACTGCAAAGGCCTGATCTTCTGACTGCCCTGATAGAAAGAAGGCTACTTGGATATTCCCTCCACAACTATGCCACTCCCATACACAAATAGTCCTTAACACTAAAACAAGAAGTAATAAGGCGATCAGCGGCGGTGGAACAATAATTACTGGTAATTGTAACACTTGTTGTGAGTAATACATAGTGATAGCAATGTTGAGTGGAACAGCAGGTCAAAGGTAAAGAAGCATGTACAGTATTTATACAAGGTATAGGCTTGAATAAGACTAGGAGCATAGCTGTTTAGAGAGTCCCCCCCTCCCCCCAAGCCCCAAATGTGGGTGGGCTTTCCCATCACAGTCTTTGCACATTTGAAACTTTATTTAAAAAGTTGAAAGAGGGGTACTTAATTTATATAGCACATTTTGTACATTATAATGCAATACATGGCAGCAGATTTTTTATATTATATATGCTCTGTTATATGTTATCTTATTAGTGTGTTTGTTCCATAGTCAGATACAGATTAGAGGCCCTGAAGATAGTGGGATATAAGCACTGTGCTCAAGGACCGTTCAGCAGGGAATAAAACAAATTGTTAAAACATACTGCCACTTGTACAAAAGTATTTTCAACATGCAAATGTGAATTACCTGGATCAGCTAATCCTGTGGTTTCTAACAGGATGTAGTCAAACTTCCCTTTCTTCTCCATTAGGTTCTCTATTGCTTTAAGACCATTATCCCTAAATAAGAAGTAAAGAAATTACCATTTTCATTACAGATTTCTAAGAACAACAAAGTTGAATTAACATTTAAATAAATATAATGTTGAATATTATATCCATTGCTGTAGTTATAGTCAGATGTGCAATAAATTAATTGTTTACACTTATGTAATAACAACAAAATAGCTATAATGAAAGGTTGGAATATTTACAATGAAATGGCTGTGTAACATAACTGTTAGAAGAATGAAATTGTAGAGCACGCATATTAAATTGTAAATAAGATATAATGTGCTGTACATACTTGACAGAGCAGCAGAGGCAGCCATTTCTAAGTTCTAGCCATTCCTCATACAGCTCCCCTGCCTGGCTCACTGCTAGAGACTTCTCCAAGGCACTGCCTGTCAGGACAGAATGATGGAAATGTAGTTAAAACTAGATCCACAGATAGACCGGAACTCACCTGTCTAGGTGAAAGATAAAATAGTACTGCCCCTTAAAATGATTCATTGACAAACACAAAACGTTCCTACTACAGATGTCTACACTACAGGGTACACTGAAGGGTATTATTGATTGTTGTAGTAACTGAGGATTGACCCTGTAGAGTTTTTCTTTAAAGTGGGAGTTTGCTGCCCTCTGTAGGAGGGATGTAGTACAACTGCAACACACAAACAATCGAACACTGACCAGCTATATTTTACAGGATAATGCATCCCCACCACGAATCCTTACCAAATAAACAAGATTCACCACGAGACAGCAGGCTTACCCTCTCCAAATTCATTGAGAATAACAGCAATTCGCTTGTTGTGTTGCTCTGTTAATATGTAGTTTAAAAGTGTGGTCTTCCCAGCACCTGAATAAAACAGTATTACACATGTAAGAAAATAACAAATATATACACACTGACATGGATTGAGAATTATAATAAGGCTCAAACACAACGTCAAACACAAAGCATAGCACCACGACAACTATTCACAACTGTTTAAACGCAAGTGCGAATAATCTTATTAACGGGATCATGACAGACATAAGTAGAACGACATGTGCCCTACCGAGGTATCCAGTGATGATGGTGACAGGTATCTGTACAGGTGGGCAGGGTACAGTTTCGATGGGCACCAACTCTGGGCAGTCATCCTCTTCCTCCATCACCATACCATCCATACCCAGAAGCAGCGTGAACCTACTCGGGCTGTTCACGGATGGAAATCGTGATCATTCATAACACAGGACTCTTGACATACACATTAAATTATAGGGCGTTACTATGTTCTGTCTACACTATAAACAATAGGATAGGTCTGTCCTTCCCTGACCTACGCAGACAACAGCCAATATACCTGCTTCTATGAAAGACGAATCCAAATAATTCTAATAGTGATTACACTGACAGTGTATGCAGTGTGCACAGCTGATACCTGTGAACCGTGGATTTTCAGTGTGCAACATTGTATACAGTTCCGTCTAGATCAGGAAGTGGCATATGGTTCCGATGTTCAAACAGTCTCACGGAAAGAGGATGGAAAGTAAATTTAGATCCATGTCATTAAATAAATTCCAGCTTTGTATTTTAGAAAATGCACAGATAACAGATAAATACGAAGCGGACTTTTGAAGGGATTAATTAACTGCACTCTTTTAGCACTTTTAGTGTGATGGAGAGTGTGGAACAGCAGAGGGAGACATAAACCAACAAAGTAAAGTGTGTCCAGCCTGCAGAGTGCACCTGCCTCTCTAACCCTAATAAGTTTATAAGTTTACAGTGTTGATATATAGAGTTTAACAACAGACAGTTGTGTTTCTTAATTCTAGAACTAAGGAACGTTACTTACCAAAACTAATTGTCTATCACTTTTAAAATTAGGCTTAAGCACGCAGGCAAACACTGGCAAAGAGAGACAGAGAGCGAAAGCGAGCGAGCGAGAGAGGAGAGAGAGAGAGAGAGAGAGAGAGAGAGAGAGAGAGAGAGAGAAAGAGAGAGAGAGAGAGAGAGAGCAGTCTGCTTGTTAAGCTGACCAGAGAGGGCTTATCCCATTGAGAGAGTAGATTGTGCGTCTTATATATTCCCTCCCACCCCGTCGTTTTTTATTGGAATAGATCAAATGCGGAAGTTTACACCCAGGACGCGGCCACGACTAATGAGGATTGCGAAGTGCATTGGTGCTACAGCAGTAGCGGTACGAGAGTGGAGCTCACTGCGTCCGCTGCAATACTGAAGCCAGCGTCGCTGAACTGGAGTAAACCGTTCTTTTAATAGTTCTATGGAGTAAACCCTCCATGGCTTCTCTGGCGAGCGCAGAGCGACGGGCGTTCGCTTTGAAAATCAACAGGTAATGATCTCCTATTATCAACCGAGCCGAGCATCGGGGAATCTGAACTCTGGACACTTCACTAGGGACAAGGAGGGGGCTGTCATGAGAGCAGAGGAGATCAGTCCAGTAGAGAAGACAGCCAGATGTGATAATAATGTTGTCGAAATTGTATCTTGTAGGTTGCCGTTCACTGTATTTCCGCGATAGAAAGCCGGCATTTATTTTACAGGACTTCTCTAGTTGTTTATATTAAACACGTCATACTATAGGCTACTAAAACATGTTTATAATACTTAACTTCTTGCGGTGCCCCACCCAGTGTTACAGCATGTATGCATAACTCTCCTAACAACTAGGCTGTCAAAAACCAAAGGAAGTAGCGCAATGCAATAATCGAGATTCTGTAGTATTACCTACATTTTAGTCAGTTCCACATCCTCCTCGTGATGAATTTTGGCGTTCAATGTGTTTGTGCGTGCGTATGAATGGATGAGGATGGATGTGTTCATAGTTCCTGCTGTGGCATTGGCCAGGTGTGGAGGAAGTAGGCTACTGTAGGCTACAGTCCATTGTGTTTCATGCTTCTGTGTCTCACTGAACAAACACAAATACATCCTATGGTTAGTAGAACAGGGCCAATAGCTGTGACTCATTAAATAAAGTGCAACGTGGGTGCTTCATTCACTCCAGTTCAGCTTGAATATGTCCAGAGGGTTTATTAGTCATAGTCATAGTCGCAATTTGGTTCAAGAGTTGTTTTGCCTAAATACAGTAGCAGAAACATTGTATGTGCCATGCACCACCTAACATTAAGTGGTGCTGAACTCAGCTATTGAGAGAGGTACTTTAAAAGAACTGAGGTTAGGATCCGGTGATGAGCCAGCAAATCGATGTGTCTGGCCCTGTTTATAGAACAAGGCATGAGGATGCAGAATAGTCTGAGCAGTTGCAAAGTTGTAGAGCTGATGCCATAGTAGACAAAAATATATGATGCAGTTAGCCAGTGGATTGCAGCCTTTTAATTGGTGCAGTGTTGTTTTAGTTTGTTAGTTGAAATCAAGCATCCTGTGGTGTATTTTGTATTTTTTTATATTTTCAATTCAGCAAAGCCTGTCTAAATCTATTTTCTTTTACATTACTTCTCATATAGGGAGTGCTGAGCAAACAAATGTAATATGCCATTATTTCTAGTTCCTGTCTCTATTTAGGAAGCAGAGTGGAGGAAATCCTGCCATTTTTTTTTAACATAGCCTTTGGTTTCACTTCGCTTTTTCTAAATGTCAGTTTTAAATCAGGAAATTACTGTTTCTTCATAGTTTAATGAGAATTTCTAAATGTCAGTAAGAAATATGTCTAAATCAATGAATTGCTAGCTCAAACAAGAAGCCTCTTTTTTTTTTTTCATGGAGGTTGATCTGAACACCATTTGAACATGTGGTTGCTCAGGAGCATATGGTGGCAGGTTTGAGGACAGCTGTGGAAAGGAGGCCTCTGTCATTTAATGCTCTCTAAATGGCTTGAGGATTGGTTTTATGTTGCATGATATCCTATGGGTGTTTGCTAATGACATCTGCTAACCCTCCTGGGCGTGCGTTGACTATTGAGCTATACGATCACGCAGCAAGCTGTACGAAAAACACACAGCTTCCTTAAATACATTTCATAAATGACCTTGTGGTTGAAACATTTAACGTCCGCATGAAGTATGCTCTTTCAGCCACGCATGTGACCTGAGTCCGGCCAAATTACTGTTGTTGTTTGTGTATCCTCCTTCTGACAGGAAGCTGAGGGGTGATGGTCCTGATAGCACTAAGACCCATTAAGTCTGCAAGCGTATGATAGGACAAGACTGTCAGCGAGGGCATCCCGTTGAGTCACTGTCATCCTCTTGTTAAGGAGAGAAACCGGTGTCACTAAGCTGTTTCTGGGTGCCACAAACACTGGCACAGCTCTTTGTACTGTGTATCAATGAAAGAGTTTCCGGAGTTTTCTTGTGTATGTAGATGTATTTATTTGGACCTTGTTATTATTGAAATGCAAACTCAGGGAGCGGCCCACCTCTTGTCCAATGACTTAGTAATCGCATGGCGTGCCTGTGCAATAGGCTTTGTGGGGGTCATGACATCAACGGTGAACATAAATATAGGTCATCCTGGGTATAATGATAGGTCTGACTATTCGGCAGGACTCGCACAGTTGAAGCAAAGTTGTGACTTTGCCACAGTGATTTCACAATCTTCAGAATGAGTGTGTTATGTGTGCTGGGGCCAAGGATTCCTGAATGCTTCCAGACACCCTTAATACGCACACACAGCAAGTGCCAGCCTGTCAGAAGCTGCCTGACCTTACAAGAAAATCTAGTATTGCCCCGTAGGACAAGAATTCTGGGTCTATTATTGAATAGGAGTAGTCTGTAGGGACCCATTAGAAAATGTAGGACAGGTTTTTGTTTTGTTTCTTTTAGGTTGTGATACATGTACAGAAAGGGTCACTTGTATTACAATAATAATAATGCAACTAGACATAATACTACAAATATAACATTAATCAATAAACAAAGCACTATTTGCTATGGAGGAATACCAATGAGATATTGATGCAAAGATTCATAAATTATGCTATTTAATATGCAATGTGTAGGCTATATGCAATGGAGAGACAGTGATTCTGCAGTTAAAAAAAACTTGGGACACCTTGTGAGTTCCTTAATAAGGCCGCAGCATATGTGCTAATGTTTGCTTAGTAAATCACATAGTACTGCTTGGATGGATGTCAAGACACTGGACTAAAAGGGAATGACATATGCTTTCTGTTATGACAAGCTGTTTGTTTACCTGTGGTAATAATGCCTGCTATAGGCTCCGCTGGCAAGAGCACAGCCTGCCTAGTTATGGCCTTTTATTTTTTTTAGGCAGTCCTTGCTTGTGTGTGTTAGTTGGTGTGTGTGTGTGTGTGTGTGTGTGCATGTGTACACACGTGACCTTCTGTGTCATTTTTATATTAGTTATTCTATGTCCTCTGGCTGTGAGAGAGATAGTGGGTTATGGACCCAGACTGTGCAATGGATGGGGTGTGTCTCTTTAGCAGTTGCTCCCGTACAGTTATGAGTTTAAATGGCTTTGGGCTAAAGCTAAATACACCCACTGTGCAATGTGCTCGTAGGGAAGAAAACTGTCTGTTTGCCTGATGTTTCTCTCAAAGTGGACAAAGGGTTTCTAAACCAAAGTTCACGTTGATCTTTACATTGCATAAGCCACAGGCCTCCTTATCTGTAACAAACAATTGATATATCCCATAGGCTTGAGCAAATTCTACGTTATCTTAACATGTTTAGGAATTCATGCATAAGAGGTGAGTCTTATATTTTGGCTTAGTTTGTGCTGTGTATGAGGTGTATTGTGTAATTTTGCTGTTGGCAGGCATGAGCAAGTGAACCTCCCTACCCTGTGGAAAGTTCTCAGACAGGCTGTGTTCCTCTGCCTGATAAATAAGGGTTAATCATGTGTAGAACATGGGTTCACAGTGATTGTTGGACAAACAAATATTGCATAATGGCTCTATTGTAGCCGTGTGTGTGTGTGTTCTTACAGGTAAACAATATGAACGTTGTTTCTTCGGCCAGATTAATATTAATGTGCTTGCGAAATAATTTAAATAAGAAATCATTTAATTAAGAAGCACCGGTGACTCGTACTGTTAATGGACTTTGCTCTTTGTGTAAATGTATACTGTTCTCCTATGCTCTCGCCTTCCCTGGCACATGAGTTGAGTTCTTCAGGCACTGTTATGATTGACAGCAGGGAGGAGTGTCTGCAGCACGTGGTCCTGGTCAATTTGCAGAACTGAAAATATTGCAGTCCTGTAGGTCCTAGAATATAGAAATGATGAAATTATATGTATGCATGAGTGGGGCAGAAGGATAGTAACCCTCTGTTAAAGTCTTGACTTACTGATGATAAAAGTAGTGATGCTTATAATTGTTAGATGTTTAAATGAACCGACTGTAGAGAATGCACAAACCGCATGGCTTAGCCAGGAGCTTGTATGGGTTGGTCATGTCAGAACCCCATCAGCTAAATCGCTTGTGACAGGTTTGTGGTTGTAATTAGCTGCAGATCCGCCCTAACAATGCTTGGGGATTTTGTGAATGCATGGTTGGGAATGTGACCCATTTGTCAAGCCCTCCAACTGAGACCAACATGGGCAGTGTTGCAACTCATTCATTCGTTCACCCACTGTATCCTCTCATTATTTGAACAACTGAGAATAAAGCTGTTACTGTATAGGGAACTTGGTACTCCAGTGATGTGGTAGATTAATTAAAGCAATATAGACGACACATTATCTCAGCACTGAGTGAAAAAAAAAAAGTGGGACACTAGCTCTCTGGTTGTGTCTGATGCTCCCTTTTTTTTTTTTTTTTAAATCTGAGGAGAGAACTACACACACACACACACTATCCCCATGTAACCAAAGTATTAGTATTGATGAAACGCTGCACCACTCTTCTGTCAAAGTGATTTTCAGCTTGGTCTGAGCCATGAATTGTGTGGCTGCCAGCTTGGCAGAGCCTGTACATGGCTAGCAAAGTACAGGGAAAACAATAGTTTGAATGGAATCACCACAGACAACCAACTCACTCTCTAATGCCAGTAGAACAATGGCATAAATGCTGTGTCTAACACTAGGATGCAATGGCAACACTAGACGTTACTTAAAGTTTGTACTGTTACATGAATTTTGTATTTAGTATTTAGGGCTTCAAAAAGCTGACTAGCGCTTTGTCATTTTTATGTAAAAACCCCCCCCACTTTCCTCAATGCAGATTTACAGGCACACCTTCACATGAAACAATATCTACAAATAGTGACATCCCAATAGTATGAATAATGGCAACCATAATGCTGTTTGCTTTCAGACACTCGTCTGCAGAGATCAGGCGGCACTTTGGTGGAATCCAAGGCTCCCATCACAGCAGAAAAAACTCCAATGCCTCCGCCTCCGTGTGCCTCAATGTGGTGAGTTTCCTCTTGCACTAGTTTCTTTGCTTTTAGAGGTCATAGGTCCCAAAGTTGGAAGAACTACTGGGTTAGGCTAATGTCCTCTATGTTGTCAGCACCAAGGCCATCTACAGCAGCTTGGTTCAAGCTCAGTCAGACTTCAGTTTCCCAGCAGCCCTAGGTTTTTACCTGGACAATGAATGCCCTTGCAGGAATTTGTTCTGCTTCTGCTGCGCTGGATGTGGCCTGGAGGATTTCTGGTGATTCCTGCCCTCTTAGACAAGCAGATTCTAAATGATGCATGGTAATCCTTGGTGGGATTTGTTCCCACTAAACCCTCGGTGGCATTGTGTGACCCGTGTTCTCTGTTCTGGCCTAATTTCTGCTACTTTATTTATGCCTGCCTCTCCCTTTCTTCCTCTCTCTCTTGTTTTCCATTTTTCTCCCCCCCCCCGTCATTCCTTCTCTCTCCTTAAGCCCATCTCCCTGGCTGTACTCTAATACTTCCGCTGAGTGACTGAGCCGCATCCCTTTGATATCTTCCCAGTGGTGATCCTTGTAGCAGACGGGGAGGGTTGGGGAGGAGAAGTTGTGTTGATGTTTATGCCTATAGCGTGCGGCGTGGTTAATCGCTAACCTGCTTGTGAAATGGGTCACTGCCTTGGCGGCTGAGTATGCAGCCATGGGGGGGGGCTTACACGGGCAAGTCTTCAATATGGCCGGATTTGGGATGTGGGAGAGGTGTTTAAATGCTCTAATCTTCAGAATGATATTTTCCCGTGGCGCGTCTTTATTGCAGCTGGAGAGGGCTATTTGGTTTTTTTCAGTTGTGATGTGTGGGTCACTATATTATACTATTCATGTCGTGTCTGTGCCTATGATGCACGTTAAATGATCAGTGTTTGTTGTAGTCCTAAAGTACAAATTGAAGGATTATCGTCAAAGGTGTTTGAGTGTGCATGCGTACACCTGTGGCATATTGTGTGTAATTATCTGTTCTATTTGTATTGGTTTGTGTAAGCCTGTGTGTCTTTCTGTTCCTCTGTGTTGAAACATTGGTTCTTCAACGGAGGCCTTGTGATGATGTCACTTCCTCTTGTCTGTTGAGGTTTTGACATTTCATTTCTAAACGGCAAGACGCTTGGCCCAAACACTGATCTTTAAAACACGGTGTAGGCTCAAGCTTAGCTCCGCCCTTTCGCTCTAATAAGCTAGTTACACCTCTCCATATCGCTTTTACTAATCAACTCTTCTGAAATTTACTGATGCATTCAGGGTCTAGGAAGGAGAATCTGTTTGAAAAGGGGCTAACATCCAATGTTGTGGCTGGAGTTTAGCAAACTGCAAGTGACAACTGTCAGTGGCTTACATTGTAGGTTCATATCCGGAGTGCGCCATTTTATACACTTCCCCTTTACCACTTTTCTTTCAGTGGGGTAAGTACATTTTCTATACAACCGCACTTGCCTTTTTAGTGATGCTTTAGGATCGCTGTCTATGTATTTAGTTGTCTGATCTGTTATGTAAAATTAGCATTTTGTTGGATTATCTCTTGCCACATCATTGCATTGCTGTTGGTAAGTGCATGGATGGGTAAATCCAATAGACCACATAAAACATTTTTTTTATGTGGGTTGGGATTTTAATTCACATTTATTAAAAATAATATATTTTTCAAGCATAAATGTGGTTTATAGCGCAGAAGGAAAGAAGGGGGGTGGGGGTTCTTGGCTCCGAAAGAGAACCACTACCTTAAAGTAGTATTAGTTGTGATATAATAGTTGGTGGCACGGTAAATAGGCATTATTTAACTTCTGTTACTTGTATCGGCACGCACTTCCTCATTGTTGCATATGTTTCTGTTGAGTGTAGGAAGCCATGAAGCATAGACTGACAGCCTCACTTGCTGCTCATACTTTATTCTCAAGGAGGTGTTTTCTGCCTCTTCTCAGGATGATGCCATAGACTGACACATCCTGCTCATAGACATATATTTGAATACATTTGTTTCCATCAGGCCCTTCTGGAGAAAAAGAAGCCATTGTGCTTGAGGGTCGGCTACCATGATTGTTTAAGACCACATGGAATGTTCTAGTTTTACACTCTCCAACCGACCTATTTAACTACCAAGTGACACGGATGAGTTCTTTTTTTCTTTCATTCATTATCTCTTACAATAACAGGTTTAACAAACATGTTGCAATTTCCTCATTGATAAAGAAAACCAGTCCCTTAGGTTAGCATGTCAATGTGTGAAAACATGTCTTGGCACAAATGGAATTTCTGTTTGCTTTTAATAATGTATTGCATCAGTGACCTCCTCTGACCTCCTCTTCATCTGTTTGTGCTTTCTATTAGTGTCTGTTTATGTCATGGTTTCCTTTTTTATGTTGCTCTTTTACTCCCATAAAATCTGTTGCTTTTTCTGGACGGTTTTTGCACGTTACATGTTTCCATAAATAGTTGTAATAGTTTTATGTGGTTGGAAACATTTCCTCTATAGAGAAAGTCATACGTCACCTCATTGTGATATCCTGGTTTACGTTCTACTCTATCCAGCCTAGTCTTTTTGCCTGTAGCCACAGCCTGCAGGCTGTAATTAGATTGGCCCTGTGCCGAGGTTGTCACCACGCTTTACATAATCACCTGCAGCACCTGCCGATATGCCAGCGATACAACAAACGTATCTGGACTAAAGAAATAAACATGGCTACAGCAAATGTGATGTCTAGGATTCACAGCAGTTGCTGTTATCTTATAGCTGTGGGGAGTTAGTTCATAATAAGTCGTTTCATCAGGGTATATAGATAAGTAAAATAAATAAGAATACAGTTTGCTATGAGGACCCCTAGTTGGTTTGCTTTCCTCCTTGCTGGAAGGGGGCTTTCATTGTCCATATCATTGGCTTCAACAATATACATTCACAAAAGCAAATTATATTAAATTACACATCACAGACAGACTAGGATAAAAAGAGGAACTTCTAGAAAAGGTTTAATTGTCTAACTATAGACCTTTAAAAAAAAAAAGCCTCTGTTTGATGCAGGCCAGTTTGTTCCAGTTTGTATTTATGCGTGTGAACTTGACAGGTATGAGATATTAGAGTAGTCGTGAGTAGTAATAGTCATGATTCAACTTCCTGTCCTCCCCCCTGTATTCAGACATGATGACTTTACAAGCCTGTGTTATTCTGTAGCCCTTCCAGGGTGATTCTTTTTTTATTGCATTGTCTCCCACTCATTTTGTCTCTCACCGGCTGTTTTAAAAAAAAAATTTAGTTGCAGCCTTGCTCTATGTTTAAACATAGATATAATATTGTTTAATTATCCTCCATGCTAGGATGTTGGTAAGCTCATTACAATGTTATTCAACATTTTAATTGTTCTGTTTCCTCCTTTTTTTTTTTTCTTTTTTTTTTAACACCCTATCCCTGCTCTCCTCCCATCCCAACCCTGACCCCTCCCTCCCTCCTGGCAGCCACCGTCCTATGAGGCAGTGGAGCCGGTGGACTTGGAAGAGTTCCTGACGTCTCAGCTGCAGACCGCAGAGTCGGCCCTGATGCAGGAGCTGGGAGACTTCCCCGAAGACGACCTGCAGGTGGAGCAGGTGGCGAAGGAGTGTCGCACCGTCCGTCACTCTGTCCCGGAGGATGGGTAGGTCACCAGCAGCCCTGGCTGTGCATACAGATATCTGGAACGCTAATGTCAAAATATCCCAGGACAGGGTTGTTTTTTTTTGTTGATGGTTGAAAGGTGGTTGGTTTGCGCCCCGGCCTGGATCTAACCCCTATCTGATCTAAATTGGCTGGAATTCCCCTTTAATGCCACACCATTGTCAAATGTTCGCAATACAGGTTTTTGTGTGTATGCTGCCTTGCAAAGGCAAAAGACCTTAACCTTTGTCATGATTGGAACATTAAAGATCTGCTTTTTCAGGTGGACAAATATCTTGAGTCAATATGGTTGCTTTTTGGAGAAAATAGTGGGTTGTCTTTGTCGTAACTTCCAAAAGCCCTAGAGAAGCCAAGGCAGACTAAATAGATAGCCTACCTTTCCTTGTAACCTAATAAAAATCCATTGCAACTAACGTCCTCTGAGAAGTTAAATCCACAAAATGAGTTATGAGCATTACTCGCTGGCATTAAACACATTAAATGCATAACATGACTCATTCTTGAGTATCCTACTCTGGCATTCATCCAGAGAATGGGAGCAGGAAGTGAAAAACTTAACCAAAGAGACATGTTTGTGATCCTAACCAAGAGGTTAGAATAGAAAATAGGTAATTATGTATGAATTGATAATTCATCTCGGTACCTCGGCTTCCGATCTTTCGACTTCATAGCACTAATCCCACTAACAATCCTTATTCTATCTTCTCTTTTAAAAAATCCTTCTTTCTACTCTGCTAGATAGGCACTAATAATGTTAAGCACTTTGTAGTTAGCAATTATTGACTGTTTGAAGAGTGATAACTTTAGATTATTGTAAATATTAATTGTTTTGAGGAGCGAATGATACACTTTACAGTAATGTTGTGCAAATTCATAGGTGAAGTAATTTGGGCTACTAATTGTAAGTCGCTTTGGATAAAAACGTCTGCTAAATGCTTAAATGTCACTCATTTACATTATGTTATATTTATGTTTATATTAAGCCTAATTGTGCCTTAACATCTACATTAAAATCTAGTGATTATCATTATAATCATATTTTTTATATACAGTAGTGATCAACAACCAAGTGAGCGATCAAATGGAAGTTAATTTGCCTTGCCTTTTGCCTTGGCATGACCCCTTATTATTTTGCAGACAAGGCATTGTCTTCTGAATGTTCAAGTTTTAACTCAAGATTTTATATAAATATACAATTTTGTGTGTGTGAATAACAGCAATGATCATTTTTAGTTTAATACCCCTTCTTTCTTTAGAGTGGAGTTGGATCCCCATGTAAGGGACTGCGTCCGGAGCTACAACCAGCCATGGCTTGTGGTCTCCAGAAGGTAAAATTTCTTTAAACAACCCTACAAACACTCTCTGAAGTTTATATTAAAGGGTCCCTCATCTACAGCGTTTAAATTAGGATAAAAAATTAGGCTGTATAAAAGGCTCAGGCTATTTGGTCAGTAATTGTAGTTGATAGACATTATGACGGGTGCCGTGATAAACCTAGGGAGATTACTTACTCCCTAGGTTACTTACTTGCGAAATTAATGAAAATAGATTTGTTATTGGTCAACTCTTAATGGATGCTTTCCCTAGTAAGGACAGCTACAGTACAAGGCTACCCTCATGTTTTAATGTAGTAACAATACATGGTGTCCTATAACTGTTTATACTAAAACTACACAGCAGAATACATTGTAATGTGGGGCTGAGCTGAGAAGGGACATTCCATATATTTCCCCTTTCTAGGTCAAATTGTTGTAATGTTTCTCTGCACAAATCCAACAAACCAGGAGTCTGGTTATAGAGGATTGAACTGAAACACTTATTTGTAGCCAGCGTGTGGTACTGCTCTCACGATGGCATGTACCGCGACCGTCCGGACGGTGTAAAAATGGGCGCTGAAAGGGACAGGGAATGCCTCACAGCCATTACGCTGCTCCTTGTGTGTGCGGCATGTAAGAGTTGTGTACAACAGCGACCCTGAATCTCTTTATTCACACGCACACAAGATTAAGGCTGAACAAAATAGATTCAAGGCTAAACCCCCGGAAACCCGATTCTGGTGGCGCCACTAGGTGCTGCGCAGTAATGATGACACTAGAACAAGGTGCTTGGTTTCTATAACCAAGGAGGCAAAAATCGACATTCTTCTTTAACTCCATAGTAGCTGCTTGTTAGCATAGCTTGGTTCTCTGGATTAGTATGGGGTTTCATAAAGCACAATTGGGCTATTGTTTGTATAAACTGTATTGAGATACAATCCAGGCAGCATCCAGACCTTCTCAGGTCTCTCTGAAACGGGAAACACCTGACAAAACTATTAAACACTATACAGGGGGTCAACCAGCTGACTTATCACAGTCTCTCTCTCTGTCTCTCTCTCTTCCCTTTTGAAAACAGACTGTCTTTTAAGTATGGATAAGCTATCTTATCTTGCTGATTAGAATTGCAGTTATCTGTAGTAAAGTGTGTGTGTGTGTGTGTGTGTGTGT
>JAODLI010004424.1:0-29288 GCA_027575585.1 Percopsis omiscomaycus | reverse complement strand
GTGTGTGTGTGTGTGTGTGTGTGTGTGTGTGTGTGTGTGTGTGTGTGTGTGTGTGTGTGCCAAGTAGCAACTACCACACAAAACACAACTCTCTTTCATATATTTTGGCTCTTTCCCTGCTCTGTGTCTATGTTGGCGTGCTGGGCCCTGTGTCTCGTACCTGTAGGCGATGCTGAAGTGACCGTTGTTGGTGAGGTTCTCATGGTTGGGGCCCTTCCAGACGATGGAGGCCCTCGGGCGGCCGCACACCTTACACCTCAGGGTGACGCTCTCTCCGTTGTCACAGGTCACGTCACTCAGAGGCACCAGGAACTCTGGGGGGACTGGGGAAGGGGAAGGGGGGGCAAACCTTTTTAATCCACTCTTTTAACATGCAATATAAAGTTGTGTCCTGAATATTATTGTTACAATTAATTCATATATGATAGTACTTTATATATATATATATATATTTTTTATTATTTTATAAAGGAATTGAACTTTTGCTAATTTGTATATATAAATGTATATATATATATTCTTTATTATTTTGGGAGGTTAGACATCTTCTCAGGTTGAAGTTAGGTACAACTATGCTGTAAATGTACCGAGGTGTCAGAAGGTGTCAGTTATTCCACCTTAACAGGTGCCATAAAACTGGCATAGGAGATGTCAATCAAGCTAGTACTGTGCACGCCCACACAGTCCTGAGAAGAGCTCCAATCAGCCACAATAACTTAAGCTTGGTAACAATGTTCTCAAAGCCTAAAGGTCCACACACTCACCATCGTAGATGTAGTTTGGGTTTAGAAGCTGTGAGGAGAAGAGTGAAGCTGATTAAATACAAACAGGAACACAGCAACATTTAGTTTGTTGTCAGAAAAACTTAATGTTACATACCTTTACAGAAACCTTATTGGCCAGGCCGTCTCTGGACTTCCTGTACCCGTTCTCCAGCTTGCTCTCCTTCTTTCCCTCCTTCTCTTTCTTGTCTGATTTCTTCCGGATACGTAGGGATGTGTGCCATGATGAAGCTTTCCTACTGGGTCGAGAGGGGATGATTTAATACAAGTGTCAGCTGCCTGTTGATATACCCGCTATTAGCTTCAACAGCGTTGTCACGTGTGGCTCCTCTTGAGCGGTGCACACAGGGGGCACAAGCTTTGGGTCGAGCCACGGAACGTAATAGTGTTACCACCACATACACAGATTATATTCTGGAGAGAAAGAATTACAAGATGGTGGAAAAGAGTACCTTCCCATAAAACACTCGTTTGAATGACTGTTTACCTACATATGTACTTTACATGACTGAACTAATGTTAAGGTGAAGTATTCATGCAGTATTTCTGGGGAGACTTTAGCTTTGATTTATCCCATCACACAAACTGGACGCGTTTTGCCCTCCGAGCCCAGGAAGCCCGTCTTACTTGATGGTTCCCTCGGGGCAGTCGGGCGTGACCGCCGAGGTGTGGCCCAGCACGTATCCGGGGATCCAGCCCTCGGCGGCGGGGCCCTGCTCCGTGGCGGCCCGGAACACCAGAAACATGTTCTGCTGGTTGCTGGCCAGGATCTGGACCACCTCGCCCTGAAGAACGCTGATCTCATCTTCCTTCACGGCGTGGTAGTCCTGCGTCACCAGCATGGTGGAGATGCTACTGCTGCTACTGCTTTCACTCTGCCAGCACAGCACAACGCACGGGTTACACACTTACACACACACAGTCTCAGAGGCACAGTGGGCTTCAAAGTCAGGGTCAGGGCGCCCCCAAGAGGTCATAAGAGGGAAATGTTTACAATAAATAAAAACGATACTAAAAATAAATAACTAAAATAAAGAATTATTTTTCATTATTATAATTGTAATATTTGTAATAAAATGCATACTTAAAAAATAATATAAAAATGGGGTTCATTGTTTATATTTGCATATTTAAATGCTTTATGTAATGCTGTAGCCCAGTCTCTTCTCATTTAGGTGCTTTAAAACATCATTCAACATCGGGATCCAGGTCCCATTGACCCAATCCAGTTCACAGTTTGGTTCTCACTGGCAACACACACCTGATTCTACGTGACCATAATCAGAGCCTTGATGAGATTCAGGTACATGTACGTGGTGCTGGGGTGACAACCAATCTATGCACTGGATTAGGGCACGCTTGCTCTATGTTAATCGATTCGGAGAAAATATACTACAGTTTTTCCAAAGGAAAAGAGGGAATGTGCTGATGCCATGGAGAAAAGCATTAAGGGAGGCAGTTATTTAGCCGTCAGAAACACGTTAAGAGTCAGACGCAGAAGAGAGAAAGTTATCCATCCTCGTCCTCCCGGAGGACAAACAC
Organism: Percopsis omiscomaycus; assembly: GCA_027575585.1. Taxonomy (NCBI): domain Eukaryota; kingdom Metazoa; phylum Chordata; class Actinopteri; order Percopsiformes; family Percopsidae; genus Percopsis; species Percopsis omiscomaycus. Next base: position 26,964 of record JAODLI010004424.1, on the reverse strand, counting down.
TGGACTTGGATGGAGAGAAGCAGCGGACAGATGGAAGTGTTCCCATTTTGTCTTTGCACTGCTGCCCCGGGCAAAGACGACCAGAAAGGGCAGGAGTTTAGAGAGGCGCGTGTGTGTGCCGGGGGTGGGGTACGTTTGTAGAAGAGCCACAAACGGCGAGAGGTTAGTTGCAGCTGAAAAACATTTTAGTGACACACCCAAGAAGGGGGAAGAGATGAGGGGCAGCTGTCAGGAAGCCAGGTGATAGTATGAGCATTGTTAGCAGTTGAGAGAAAAAAACAGAAGGGACCGGTGGAAGAGAGCGCAACAGTGTTAACAACAGCGGAAACCAGCCGTTAAGAGGCCGGAGAGTCTTCACAGGCATGTGGAGCTGAAGAAAGAGCATGGTAAGAAGGCAGGGAGGTTTGTCAGGTGCATAGTAGATTAGTAGGAGGCTGTAGCAGGAGACAGCAGGAAGTCAGGCCTCCAAACACCACTGGTAGTGGGGGGTTAGTGGAGCGGCGCTAGGCCGCACCGATAGGCATCTTACCCCATTACTCTGGGTGGACTGGACGGACTGCTCGCTGGCGGAAGAGCAGGTGCTCATGCGGTCGGCGTCCTTACTGTGCGTGGAGTGTCTGTGGGTCTGGGGTTGGGACTGACCCCCAGGGCCAGGGCCAGAGCCGGTCTGGATCTGGCTTTGGGCGTGTCGGGCAGGAGCTTCCCCTGGCTCCCCCGGGAATGTAAACGACCCGGGCCGGCTAGCGGGGGACCCCGGCATGGAGCTCCAGAAGCCGGGGCTGGGAGGGGGAGGGGGGAGAGCGTCCTTGCCAAAGGCGGGGGTGGCCAGGGGCGAGGTAAGGGGTGAGACCACGCTGGGTCGGGTCTTAGAGGTGGGGGTGGAGGGCAGGGGCCCCACTGTGGCTCGGGGGATAGGGGCCACAGCGCTGGCAGGTGTGTGGCTCTGTGCTGGGTCCTCCGGGGACCGGGGGAGCCGCTTGCCCTGGGGGCTGCCCTCAGGCGAGAGGAGGTGAGGAGGGACGGGATGGGGGGACGAACCTGGATCACAAAACTCACAACTCACATCACATACACACACACACCAGTCGTGGCACAACATCTCTGACAAGCCTCCCCCATTTATTGATGTTCTGGGGTTTTAGTCACCATTTAGAGGGACGGAGAGGCGATTTGTTTCATTAACCGGATCAAATGTGCGTGTCTATGGAAACATCATTTAATGGGGATCAACCCTTTTGTTTGGCTTTAGTAGGTGCCAGTTTGTGTCGGCAGATCCTACCATTCATGGGGAAGTCGTGTTGTGATGGAGTGCCACGGAGCAAACGTTTCCCTGGGGGACTACTGACTGGTACCAAGGGTTCCTACCTGACAACTTGGTGGGGCCGTCTAGGTCGGACCCGGGATGGTGCCGTAGGGGCTGGGGCAGGCGGGAGGGTTGAGGGATCCTGGAGGGTCGACGAGAGCTGCCCGGTGGGGCGGCGGCTAGGGCGGGGATGAGGGTGCTGCCTTGGGAGCCCCCACCACTGCCTCCAGGGGCCACACTGGGGCCACCGCTGCCCCCGACCTGAGCTCCCACGCTGGGCACGCACGGGCCGCTGCTTGCCCCTACGTGGTTCTTCTGGTACTCTACTGGGGAGGTCAGAGCTGGAGTGAGGAGAGAGAACATCTTTAATGATTCCTTTCCTCATAAACATTCACATGGAGAAAGCCTTGATGGTTACGTAACCACACACATACAGTAGGTATTAATGACAAGGTACCAACATTGTCACTTAGTAAAGGCAACTACTAATGGTTTTATGAATACAGGTGGGTATGCCATTCACAGATGTGTCATAGCAGCCACATATAAATGAATTAATAATTGTTATGTTTGATTTAGGCAATTGTTAATGCTGACTAATTGTCAATGCTTGCTCATTGCTGTATTGGAAATAACCCAATCACAATTGTATTAGCTGCAGCTGTGTTTTCCCCTACTATGACACATCTGTGAAAAGATGTAGTATGCGGACAGGCCGCACACCGGCACATTCCACGGACGCGGCAAAGTATACTTTGGCCTTAAGGACCAGTGAGAGTGTAAAGGAAGGAGGGAAGGAAGGAAGGAAGGTACACTAAGTAGCGAGAATGTATCCAGGTGTCGTCTTACAGTTGAGGAAGTTGCGCTGGCTCTCCAGCATTTGTCCGATCTGCAGCGTCCACACCTGGCAGACCCCCGGGTGGGCGGAGTGGAGCACGCACGACTCCACGTTGCCACTGGTTGAGCGAGAGGACAGCATGAACCTGCAGGGGTCGCCATCCACATTCTCCTCCAGACCCAAGGAGCTCACCTGCACAGAGACAGAGAGAGAGAGATGTATGGTAAACACCATTCAAATTTGTGGCAGATGACTTTTATTTTCTTATTATTACTTCAAAAAGACGGTTTGTGCAGTCGTTCAGGAACTAAAGCAATTAGCCTTTATCACAGTGACCCGGAAGTGCTACCAAAGAGCGGTACACTTTCTTCCTGTCCACTCAGGTGTTTTAAGTCAATGTGGCTGATTAGACTTAGGCAGGTGCGGGCGTGTGCACACACTGCTTGTTCAGTCTCTTTTAATACATGACATTTCTGCATTATAACTTGAACTCCAAACAGACAAATCAGCTAAATAAACAAAAGTTTATTCTCATTCTTCTCATTCCTCAATGAGAAGAAAAAAAAAACTAAAACATTGCTCTACTAAATTTCCAAGAAGTTGAGGTTTCTGGGACCAATTCAACGGACCAACAGAAAAACAAGGCCTGTTAGTAGGACTTGATACCTTGATACTGTGCTTATAGATGAACCCGGGGATGGTGTAGCCTCTCTTCTTGTCCACGGGCTCGCTGAAGATGACCAGCTGTTCAAAGAGGAAGACTCTTCTCTCCTTCATCTGGCCCTCTAGGTCCGACACCTGGAAGGTGTCCTGGAGCAACAGGCGTCCCTGGGCCACGATCTTTCCCTGGGCAGGGCATTTACAACATATTAATGATGAATATTATCATGTATATTCATAATAATATTAATCATTACATTATTTCTAACATTTTTGCAGTCAAACATTTCAAAATGGCTGCTACTGTGACTCCTATGTATTTTAATATTCAGGGATGCCTCACATTGTGTTATTGCTACTGTCATTGAAAAACATTCCTTACATCAAATCCTTGAAGGCGGCCGACATTCATCATGTCGTTGCACCTTTTTGGCACGATGCACATGACTTCTAGTGCTTTCTGTGAAGGTCACACAAGGACTGATGAGCCACTCACGCTTACAGGGAGAGTTACAGTTACAATGGCAGTTAACAATAGTCATTCACTCAGCGATTACCTCCAAGTCCACCGACTCTAGCCCGGCCTTTTTAGAGAACTTGAAGAAATTCTAAAACAGAAATACATTTTTTATTAGACTTCATATCTATTACATTGCATTGAAAAAATAAAATAAATGGAGATTTAATCTTCCTTTAAAACATAACTGGAGGAAGAAAAAAAGTGCTCTGGCGCCCCCTGCTGTGTTGTGACACACCAACCTTGAGTAGCTGCTGGTATTTCATGATTCTCTGGACTGGTTTGATGAGCAGGTTGCTCAGCTGCTGCCGGTGACCTAAACGCTGCTTCAGGTCCTAGAAGGGTTACAGTACAATGGTCAGTAATATACAAATATAGCAAATGTATGGGCCTTGCTGTAAGTTCTGTCCAAATATACAAAAAATGTTATTAGCTGTATTGTTGTTATTGATGAATTGTTTTTTGTTTGTTATGTTTCAATGTCTATGGTTATGCCTTTTTCCAGTGTAATGATCAGTTGATGTATATTGTTTTAAAAGGATGATCTGTGTGGACCCCAGGAAGACTAGCTGGTTGCCATGGCACCCGCTAATGGGCATCTTTAAATAAACAAATACACACAGGCTATTAAATACAAAAGAACACAGCGTCCCACTTTAAATGTATGTACTTCTATTAGACAGAGTTCCACATTTATTGTTATATTGCTTACAGAAGCTTTAATGAAGTCGTATTAACAACACTTATTTGCTTATTCAGACTCCCGCTAGCTACTGCTGTGACACGCACGTACCTCGAAGTAGGTGTCTATGTACTCGGACACAATGTGCTCAGACTTAGGCTTGTTCTGGCAGTACACAACATACATGTTTAACCGCCGCTCCTGGAGGCAAAACACACAAAGAAGAGGGTGAGATTTTACACACAAATGAGCAAACAAACAAAGACCGATAGTCTGGACCAGAGCACGGTCAGACTGACCTGTTTGACAAAGAGCAGCCCCAGTCTGTCAGGGTCCTCCAAGCACTTCTCTAACTCGCCCAGGAAAAAACTGAGGGTGACACGAGGAGGAGGAGAGAGGAAGAGAGTTCACTTTACTTTTCTCAACACAAGCCTGACCTACTGACAACACATTTTGCGTGCATGCTGCCTACTCTTTATGCCAGTCGTAGATTTGATGGATGTTGCCAAAGACGATTTTATCTTTCCCCTTCATGTCATCGGGAATGCCTTCCTCCTTCATACGACTCATGTAGCCCTAAAAACACAACACGCATCACAGTGAGTGACTGAATATTTTCCCAAAAGGAGGTGTTATGTCTTCAGATAGTTTGTATATTATATGCACTGTATATAGGAAATGTAATGTAAATATTACATATTCCTTTGCTCCTCTATTTAAGACATCAAAATGTCCAGTCCCATGCAAAGTTTGACGCACCGGTGCACGTGAAGATACACCTACCTCCACTACCAAGCTAAGGTCTCTGATGTAGTCTCTCTCCGTCTCCACCAACTCCAGCAGTATGTAGCTATGACGACGAGAAGAAAAACGTATCCCATTTCATCCCATTCATTTATTTATTCATTCATTCATTCATTCATTTATTCATTCTGACATTCACACGTCGGACTTACTGCCGTTTCTTGGGGATGATGGCCTTCTGTTTGTCCATCTCGTCGACGGGGGAGGAGGACGACAGAAGAGAGCTGTCCGAGGGGTTGAAGGAGGGAGAACTGCTGTCTCCTTGCTCTACGGACAGAGAGCTGGGACGGTCCTCCAGAGCCTGGGCATTAAGGAGACCGGGTCACTGGATGGCAGACATTAGTGCTTTCTGTAGCGCTGTGTGGGTGGCTGCTGTTCCATTAGGTCATTGCCACAGTAGGTGTATATGGGAGATGTGACATTTCACTGTCTATTTTAATGTCATTAGGGCATGGTTAAACATCGCCCTAAGCAAAGCTAACCCATTACTTACACAGAAAGATGTAATATAACACATTTTTAAAGAATAATATAACATTGTGATACCAAATTTTTTTTTTTTTTCATATTTCCATTTTTTTTAGAAGGCTATATTTAGGCAATATGTGTGTGTGTGTGTGTTGAGGATAGTGAATGCTTATATTAAGGAGATGTTGGCATGTGTGCATGTGTGTGTTGAGGTTAGCGTGGGCTTGTTCTGGTCAGCTTGTGTTCCTACCATCTTGCTTTTCACCAGCTCCTCAATAGCGCTGACCAGCTCTGCAGCACTGGGGGTTTCTGAACCGGACGGACGGACAGACAGACGAGATGACGTCTGGACACAAAATGGAGTCATGCAAAGGGGGGGGGCAGAGGTAACAGAAACAAGGATTAGACCGTAACGCGCCCTACAATCGCACTGCTTCGGCTATTTTCATCATAGGCTCTCTGGTTGTCCCGAGATTGTGATGCATACGTTTCTGAGAGAATTCCACTTACACAGGAAGTACTGAAGTGTACAGAGATTGTTGCTTTTTTTTTTTTATAATTTATGTGTGTAAATATATATATATATATATATATAAACAAACATGTTGAATAGATGTCAGCTGTGGCCATGGAAACTGGGATTACATATATTATTATCAGTGTAGTTTTGTGAGACTGGTGGAATATAGTTTTAGCACCTTTTCACTCCCCTTACGGTCACAAAAACAGGGCACATCGCTATTAAGAAATCAAAGCACCTCAATGGGCCATGCTCCCCACAAGGATACACCAGTGGTCCTGCCCTTGGTGCCCTGGCCTCTTCATGTTTGGTCCCATGGGAAAATCTACGCGCAGTAAAATAAAAGAATCCCTCTTCTCTATAATTTTCTTCTCTATTTGTGTCTATTCCCTCAGGGCTCTGTCACTTGTTCAGAGAGATGGAGACATAGGAAGTGGGGATGTACCCTTCGTCCCCATTCGTTCTTCGGACACGGGTCCAACCGTCGCCTTTGTCCTCCTCTACTACGGCCAGCACCTCCCCCTCCTGCATAGAGATGGTCCCTTCGCTGGCACCTTCCCATGGGGAAACACAATGGAAGATGGAAGCCAGTGGTCAGTCAGCCAGTTTCTGATTCAACCAAAAGAATGAGGTGAAAAGAGGAAGACATCGTGGCCTTCTCGGGAATTACCGGGAAAGTTGTACATGGCTGTGCATTTGCCAATGGGTGCGGTCAGTTCCTCGTCTTCGAAGTCGTCATCGAACTCGGCGTAGATGGCTTGGGTTGCGTCAGGGGGGCTTTCATCGGAGTGCGCGCCGTCAGGGCTGAAGAGGGAAGGCGAATTTATAGTCTTATACGCATAAAAAAAAACAGAGAAATGGAATTATGGTGTGGCAATCCATACCTGTATACATCATGAGTTCCGTTGTTGTTGTAGGTGTGAGGTCTATAGCGCAAGGTATCTCCTCTGCCCCCTGCCTCAGCCAGCCAAGTCTGTGGGAGCAGAACAAACACCAGCCACAGGCCTTCTCATCGCGAGATATCAATCCATTAGGATCAAACAACACGGGGCCTAATTGACTCTGACTTGAACAGCAGAGGGCCTCGCTACCTCATACTTATTGAGCTCTCCCTTCAGCCGCTCAATGTTATGGGACGTCTGGCTAATCTGCGAGGCCAGGCTGGCTGGGTCTCCCATCTGGGGGTTTTTCTCATAAACATCCTTCATCTTCCCCAGAGCCTCGCTGGAGAGATGGGAAAAAAGAGGGGGGGATGGAGGGAGAGATTCAGTGGAAAGAGGATTCCTGCAGAGCATGGGGCTAGGTAAACAATTTAAACACACACACGTATTACATATATTGCAAACTACAGGATTAGGCATGGTTACTGACAGGAAGCCACACAGGCCACCCACAAACCTCTGGTCCACTTCCTTTTGCAGCTCTTTGCCAATCTCATCGAGTTTCTGTTGCAACCTCTTCCGGCGCTGCTCGGGGGGCAGATGGCCGAAGTCCTCTGTCACTGTCGGCTGTGAGTTCACAGGAAGGGAGGGTTACCACACCCTCGAAAAGTTTCACATAACTAGAAGCCATGGTAAAGAAAAAAAAAACACCTCTCCACCCTTTGGTTTGGGTTCATGGTACAGCGGAAAAAACAGTGTGAAAATCTGTTGCTGACACATGTGGTTTGTACAGCTAGAATAGCCACAAAGACCCACAATGCTGAACCCAAATCATCACCTTTCTCACCCGTGAAAGCAGAAAATACAGAGCATTTTATCAAACCAGAGAGAGCATAAATGAATGTGGCAAAATTATCTGAAAACTTGACTGTAAATTGTTCCATCTCCCGTTGTGATATAAAGCAGCATTACTTTTTTCCGCCGCTAGGGGGCCACCTCTTCAACAAAATCCCCAGGCCCTGTGTGCCATATATCATAAACTAGAGCAGAGAAGCTCCAGAACAGGTTTCTGAGGATTGAGTTGATGATATTAAGGTTAAGCAAATTATGGCAGAGCAGAAGTGGTCATAATTATCCGACACCCTTTAACACCCTGACACCGGCTTTATTAGCAATATTACCATGATCCTTTCTGGAGTAAACCGCTGAAAGGGGAAAAAGACACAGACGGTATTTAAACAATAATTAATATCCTTAGATGTGGCTTTTGGTTTCAACACAAAAAATTTGACCATTGTGACATTTTTGAGCTTGCTTTGTTAAAAATGCACTATAAATGAATCATGAAAGAGTTGAAAGAGTCTTTAGACAGAGAGACAACACATTTTTAGAGCATTTATGCATATTAATGAATATTAATTCAGGTTTACTAATTTTCAATAATTCGGTCACTCGAGGCCGTTAGCAAACAGGAAGCGCCGACAGTGGTGGGCGGTCCCACAGCCTCTGACCCATGACCTCTGGTGACTCACCGATCTTCGGAGGGTCCGGAAGGAAGAGATTCTGGGTTTGACTGTCTTATTGATCTCCTTCAAACAGTACGACAGAGGGTCCCGGCCAAACTTGGGGGAGGGGGGTCCGTTAGCGGGCGAAGGGGCAGGGGGTGTCGAGTAAGGAGGGAGCGTGGACGGAGAGAGCTGGGGGGAGTCAGGGGTGGAGACACCCAAAGAGGAGGTAAGCAGGAACGGGGTGGCATGAGGGAGGGTGGGTTGGGGGGAGGGGGTTGGGGGTCGGGGGGGGGAACAAGGTGACGAGGGAAAGAAAGAGACACCGTCAACACCATAAAGCACACCACACTGCCAGGAAGACAACACTGCAGCAGTCCCAGCAAAACAAGCCCACAGAGCACACACATATTTGTCTCCTCGTTCTCTGAACACACACACACACACACACACACACACACACAAACACACAAACACACACACAGACAGCAGCCCGGCACTAGTCAGGGTAAAGGGAGCCTTGCTGGGGAACTGGGCCAGGCCCGTTAACCAATGAAACAGTGCATTGGTTCTTCAGACCAATCAGCAACATCAATCATGAGGTGTCATAGATTTCCCCCTCCCCTCCATATTCCATGACCCAATGCCACCCGTTCAGTCTGGCCTAAATAAATAAAAGATCAATTGCAATTAAATCAGCAGCAGGGTAATATAGGCCTAGCATAAATAGCCTGCTCGTGAGGTCCTGCAGATAGGGCACATACGGCGCCTATATGTGTAAACACATGTTGCAGCGCACTATGCTAATCTAGGCTAGGCTAGGCTAACCAGTGAGGGTCAGCCCAGCTACTTAGAAGGGTGATGTGGGCGTGGGAGCTATTTAGGTGGGTAACCTTCTGGAACACTCCAGCTACGATACCTAAGAAGCCCAAGGTCAGAGGGGGGTCGTGCAGGGTTATCGTTACTTCTACTGGGAAGGCTCTACTCTGCTACCTAGTTCAGAGGAAGCAGGAACCAGAGCCAGGATCAAACCAAAGATGGGAAGACGGGTCCTTGTTCGTACAGCTGCAGACAGGATTGCAAGAGCGCGACACACATACACAGGAACACAGGACATGAGCGTGTACAGAGGTGCACAAGCTGGTAAGACACGTGCAGTGTTCAAATACAGCAGCACTAGAGAAGGAGTGAAAAGCATATGTGGAGGGCAGGGGGTGGGGAGTTAGTGCGGAGGTGCAGAGGAACTTTGGGGGGGAGGAGGGGGAGGACCAGTGTAGTTAGCTGGTTAGTGGTCAGCCACTTATATCCCAGGTTTAATTTTGGACCAAGACGTCTCAGGAACGCTCCTTTGAGATATGATCCGTGATCGCCAAAGAGGCCCGCTCGACTCAGATGACGGTTACAACGAGGCCTGTTAATAGCAGCCAGGATGTGATCGTGTGGTCGGACCCGCGCCAGTTTCTCTGACCCCCTGAACCCAGCATCATCTGCCACAGTTGGCACAAAGATGTTATTGTGATGTGCCACACAATGCTAGGTTCTGGGCCGCATAAAGGAGGCAGTGTGTTTTGTGGATGCCCGTGGAGGGGAAATTCAATGTTGTTCATGCCCCGTGCTGATGAAGCACAAACACAGCAGAATGCCGACTGCTGGTTGACCCATCGGAAACCATGCTGCAGAGAGAAGGGGACGGGGGTGCTTGGGGGTGCTTATTTATTCACAGCCAGGGACAGTCAAGCAAAGGACCTGTTCTAGAAAGGTGTGTTTGTGGGTGGGGGTGGGGTGGGGTGGGGGGGTCTAATGAGGGATCATGCATTATTCTAATTCGCTGTAGAGATGAGAATGCGTGTTTGTGTGCAGGCACAGCTCTCGTTTACAGGGTTTCCTGGGCACTGACTGCTGTCTGTGTGGCTCAGCCTTTCCGGACTGCCGTTCAGTTTTTCATACCTGCTTATGTCGCTCGTCTATCTAATGCACTTACTGTCTATACCCAACAGATCAGAGAAGACTGTATATACTGAAAAGACTGGAGCCGGTGGCGCTCCCCTGGTGAGGAGACACCTACCTTACTCTTCTTGAACAGCCAGAAGTTTTTGTTCTTGTTTTTCCCCAGAAGGTCCAGTGGCCCTTTGGGGGTCCCCAAGCTGCCGTCTGAGGATGCCCGGTTAATGCCCTGGCTGTAGTCCTCAAACTCCAGGTCGCCCGGACGCTCAAACCCTGATTTGTGCTGCTCTATTAGAGCCATGGAGTCCTGCTTGCATGGGCACACGGAAAGGAACAGCAGTTTTCCTACTTTAATAACGAATAACGTTAATCTATGCTTTGTGCTTAACTGGGTTTGGTATGACCAACTCACATTTCTCTCATTGACATCAGTGCCAGCTTTAGTGATACCCTCCAGGCACTTTCCGATGATGGGTATCACCTGCTTTTCTGTGTCTGAGAACAAGATGTAGCCCTGCGCCAACTTTCTTACCCGCTTCTCGTCCATCTCCTGCAATTTCTGGAGGACACACACAAGCTGAATGCTAAAGCGCTGCCACAGATGTGGAGTTGAATAAAAGGTGCCTTTTACGGAGGGAGAACACCCCACCCCACCGCCCCGCCCCATTTGCTTACGTTGAAGATGAGAGGCATGTCGTTAAAATAAAACTGGTTCTGTTCCCTGTTGTACTTCTGCAGCTGTGCTGCGTAGTCATTCTTGCACTCCTCTGCTATGTGTGCTCTCATGTGAGCCTGCTGTTTGGCCTAGACAGACAGACAGACAGACAGGTGAGCCAAGTACTACTAACCCTAGACTGTGGTACTAAACAGTCAGAGAGTTTGTAATGGGGGTGTAACAATGCAAAGCACTGGCCCCACTTAATTTGATTCCTGCTAGTTAAAAACCTAGGCCTTTAGGCCCTTTCAGAAAATGGCACCGCTGCACTCTGAAACCCATGATCTCAAATGGCTTGCGCCGCGCATATGTCTGTGCCAAATACCCGCGTGGCCAATAGAAACGAGGCAGCCAGCCAGGCACAGAAGGCAAAATAGAGGAAAAGCTAATATTGTGTGTGTCTAAATTATATAACAAAGTTTGTAGCTTGTATCAAGACATCGGGAGGAAAGCCCTAGCTTGAAAACACGTTGGCATATCAGGTGTGTTTTAACAATCACGAAGCTTGTAGGTAGGCAATATGTGTAAACCTATATGATAAACATAGCTTAGACAGACAGATGTATCTTCGTTACTGGCAACAACAAAAGGACGTAGTCCCGCCTGTTTTGCGCTATCCTCTGCGCTTAACCCGTCCTATTTGAAAGGGCCGTAAATCTAAAGCCTGAAAAGACAGAGGTTAGCACTGTAGTTAGCAAACCATGCACCACATAATATGGCAGCACAGCCAGCATTGCAAATGAGTGACATGGAATTAGAACCCACGTCCAAACGAGAATAAAATAAATACTATACAAACTGCATCTTATCTCTTATCTGTCACACAACAGACTAGGGATCTAATGATCTTTCTATCTTCAAGTGTTACCTTCTCAACATCTGCCTTTGTGGCGTTGATGTCTTGATCTGTTTTCTCTGCATACTGCGCCGCCCGCTCTGCCTCCCGCCATTCCCGCTCAAAACGTTTTTTACTCTGGGGAGCCAGCAGAGAGACAGCCTGTGTTCAGTTTAGTTAATCCCACCTATACTGTGGAGTGAGGCGTTAGTCAGAATAATATATGAATAAAAGGCACACTACTCGATTTGTGTCTAAAATTCACCTTGTGGCTAAAACCATGCACCTTGTGACTAAAAACATGTCAGCATGTTTGAAATGCCGACAGCACCTGAGCACCTGATGCTGGGTGGCTCGCACTAGAGATTGACCGATAGTGGATTTTAATAGGCCGATATGAGTGTGAAAAAGCATCAGGATAGACCCCCCCCCCCCCCTACCAAAACCATAGGTTTGCTTTCAGATAACAACACAGCAGAGCAAGTAGTGCCGTTAGCTGTAAGGGATGGATGCGCCACGGGATGAAAAGAATATTGATCCGAATATTATCTGCGTATTTTAGCTGAGACTGTTCTGTTTAGGTTCTACTGTTTAGGAGTATTAGCAACATCTTTGGTTCGGTTTGGACTGCAAGCATTCCCCTCATCACTAAAGAGGAACAGGTTTATGATACACCTCAGAACGGTACTGCAGGGAAGCACTGCAATAATATTTTAAACATTGGACATATTGGTCAGAACCAATGTATGTTGGTTTGTTCATATTATAATAAACAAGCAATCTGACTTACACTGTCAAGCTGTTTATTTGTACACTCCAAACACTGCTGGGCTTTCTTGGCCTCCGACAGATACTGCAGACAGGCATAAAAATAGAGACAGAGTAAGGGGGGTGGGGGGGTGTCATATGACGCAAGACTGCAACGCATAATGGCAGACACCACTTAAGTCAGGCAGTCAATGGGCAAAGGGAATAGAATAAACAATGACCAACAGCCACAAAGACAAATAGACAAGAAAACAAATACCAGTGTGTCTCTTCTCAGACATCACGTCTGCAGTGAAAGGCCGTGCACGACTGGAGTGTTACGCATTCCAATGTCTCTTGAACGACAACCCCCAACACACACACACACACACACATCTGGGTCTGTCGTGAGTGTGTCGTGTCAAAAATGATGCTCTATAATCAATAGTGGAACTCACACCAGTCGCGTACATCACATTGCCCGCTGCCTTCCTACTACTAAACACCTATGGCGTGGGTATGGCCAACGTGGTGGTCCAAGCTTTAGCAGCGCTTACACATCTCCATGCCTTCTTTCCAGCATTGTGGGCGTGTCCCCACACAGCCCCTGGACCCATGCACTCCTAGCTTACCGTCTTGCGCTCCTGCTTGAGTTCCTGAAGGTACTTGGTTAGCTCGATGCAGATGTTCATCATCATGTTCTCGGCGATCAGCTCCCTCTGCCCGGCGTAGTCATTGGTCTCAGTCAGGACGTCCAAGAAGGACTGGTAGCTGGTGAATCTAGAGTACAAAAGCAGGAGAGAGGACAGACAAGGGTGCATTGATAAGAAACCCAATGGATGGGGCCAGTGATGTAAGGAGTTTATACGCAAGCTTATAGAGAGGTATTGTTTGGGGGGTAAGCAATGATAAGATGTTCACGACTTCCTTATTCCCTTTCAAAAGGAGATATACTGTAAGCCTCTTCTATTCTGCCCATGATTTGTGCTTGGCAGTGTGTAATATAAACCGAGTTAAAATCCAATAATATAGAAAAACCAATGACATGCATTTCTCCTGAAAGAAAGGAAAATTATTTATTTATGTAGCATTTTGTTTAGGAGACAGTTTAGGATTCTACAAGAGCTCACCTGCAATCTGGTTCATCTTTGCTGCCTCGTTTGAGGTTGTACTTTTTTGACAAGTTCCTGTGAGAATTGAAAGAGTTTTATTAGAGATAAATAGCTGTTTTATTAAGACTGCAATGAGTCAATAATCTGCAATTAAAAAAGAAAAGAAAAGAATCACCATTGAATTTGTGGTGCGAGGTAACACAACACAGATTTTTAGGTTGTCCAGAGATAGCATGGGTTCAATCCCATGCTTCAAAATTCTGGGTTTTACTGAATCATGGGTCTGGGCCTTGTTCCTTTTGCGAGGTGCCCCCTCACATATCACTACTTATTGGGCCTAAAACAATCACAGTAGTGATGAAATACATAATCCATCATTGCCGCAACTCAGTACTCTAAACTATCTCTGCAGCGAAAATAATAATAAATATCACCTTAACTTTTAATTTATTGATGCCAAGACTTTTCTGCAGTACAATATAGTGATTTTCTACAAATCACTAATGAGTTTACTGTCAGTAAAATTCAGCTTTAATCCTTGGGAGTCTCTGACATTGTCTTATATGTGCATGCTCACCATGAATAATAACCATGGAATAGTAACATCATATTGCACGTGTATTGAGCTAAAATTATGTATTGAAACTATTCAGCTCTTTGAAACCGGTGCCCTTTTTTCTTTTTACAAGATGGGACTGAGAAATAAACAGCAGTTAAAATAGCTGCTCTCCGTCTTTCCTTCCTTCTGACCACATCCTGTCTGTCATGTGCCAGTCTGCTCCCACTTCCTCTCCTCTGCTCTCCAGTGCTCAACAGATTTGGGCCTGCGGACTGCAAGACGTCTGGGAGAACGGGAGAGATTGCTGGACAGAGAGAGCACTGCAGCTGCAGAATGGGGCCAGTGTTTACAAGGAGACAAGTCTGATTCGAGCCAGAACTAGTCATGTGACCCCTGCAAACATTTCACGAACAGCCATTCAACTTGCAGCAGTGTACCTCAAGCATTTCTCTCTCTCACACACACACACACACACAGAGACTGGAATGAGGCCTACCTCAGTTGCTTGGCATAGTTTTGTTCTATCTCGGTCCTCTCCTTCACAAATTTCACATACTTCTCCACCAGCTCCAGGCCAGACTGTGTGTGCTTCTCAATGATGTCATACTGGTCCTAGGAGAGGGAATAGGGGAAAGACAACCATGTTAGGCCTCAGTTAGGCCTTGGCACCACAACACGTGGGCTACGCCAACCGCTTGGCCAAGATCAGATGTGGGATGAGGCTGGCGAGTAAACCTGACATCCAAGAATGTTCATCTATTTGCGATGCACAATCTTTGATTATGGTGATATTATCAGAACTTCCTCCTTGCATCAAATGGGGTGCTGATTCGCAAGGGTCACACCTTGGAGCAGAAAACAGGAGGGTCTCTTTTCCTATACTGATTTATAATAGTTAATAATAAATGTCATTCAGTCTTCATTTATATTTTATTTATATTTGGGCCCATCGTTTATTACTGTGCTAGCTGTGCTAGTAATTGGATAGTATTCATAAAATGAATCGATTGCTGAAACGCTAGCCTAGCAATAAAGGTGTGTTGTGTTTTCTCACGACTTTTATGACACATTCAAGCTCTGACAAGCCTGATGCGGTTAGACATGATATCTAAACTCAATCCTTCCCCCTCTCAACATAAAACCACAAAGGGTGGTTGTGTCACAATGGACTGTGCTGGAATAATCTAGAACACCACTATGCCACTCTTTACATTTTTGCCAAAGCATATTGTAGTTAAAGCTTTATGGTGAATTGTACTTATTAATGAAGCATTTATTGTTGAATATTTGAGGTCCATCAATTACAAAAGGTTCCCACAATTTCTCTTGTGTGTAGAAACAAAATGCATGCATATGAATCCTGGTAGGACAGAAAGCTGCTCTCATCCAGAATTAATGCACAACATTAACGTGTATAGTGAGAGAAAATACATAAATACTTTCTCCACTAAGAGGGACACCCATTTGTATTAAAGAGCTTTACACAAGAAGGTGTGGAAGTCAGGAAGTATAACAGAGCAGTCATTAATCTGGAATGTAGGAGAAGCTGAAGAAAAGCATCCACACAGACCAGCAATTTATAATCTTACTAGAGATACAGCAATGGCCTTAGACCAGACATGGGATTATGCTCTACACCCAGCATACTGTATTTGGAAGAGCTTTGACATAAGAAGACCTGCCATAACATTGTTACAAATGTGTTACAACATTTGTTAGCATATCCTACTAATAACACACACACAAACAATACATGCGAGTGGCTGACACTCAAAATAGACAGTGACCTGAGGCACATATTTGCGTATTCTATAACACAAGTGAAGGAGTGTACCTCAGCCCAATCTACCCAACAACTCTTTCGGTAAATGAGTCACTGTACCAGCATTCGAAACTGTAACAACTAATTATTGTTTCTTCCTGCCGCTATTGTGCTTGTTGATGAAAGCGAACAGGTTTCCCAATTACATTCAAGTGTAGGTTAAGAGTGACCCAAACAATTATATGCAAATTCACTACAAATATTTTAAAAAGGAGAAAATCTGGGCAGATGTCCATCACTTAGCCTACAGTAGCTGGATGGGTGATTGTTGGGGATGTGTATAAAAAAAAGAAGGTACAAAAAAAAGCCACAGATATGGGTGGTATCATTACAAAGGAAAGTAATAGGCCCATCTTTCACGATTGTACTTCTGACACAGCACCCATCTCACATGTCCTCCAGTCTTAACCCTTCCAACACTCCCAAAAATACCAGAGAGGAAACTGGCATTGACTGAACAAAAAATAACTTCTAAAAAATGAGTCACTCTGAGAACAAATTAAGCCATAGGACTAGAGTAAATGTTTCAGTCTTGAGTCACCCTGTCTTTTCAAAAACTAGCCAGGCTGTAGCTGGCTAGCTAGTAGCCACGCTACTGTTTTAAGGGTGTGAGCGCTGATCTTGGACACTTAAAAGGTGTGTCTTAAAATAGCCAGTGGATTACAGACAAGGAGAACAGGGGGACAGATGCCACGATGAATGTCTCCTTAGCCAAACGTTGCCAAAACAAAGTCCAAGTCTAGCTTAGGCCTTCTGAGGGATGGGAGCAGGCTTTTAAAGCAATAAGAAAACTGTTTTGTAAGTAAACAGAGAAGATGCATAATTGTCCAACTATAAATCAGCACTGGAGACTGGGACGTGTTTCATTTCAAGTCAAATTAGGGCAAAACTAATTAGGGTGTTCCACTGGCATGGAGGATAGAAAATGCACAGGGAAAGAGGCCTACAGGGGCTGCTCCATAATCAGGTCAGAACCTTCTACCCTCCTCTTTGCAAAGTTCTATTTACATTCGAGTAGGTAATGTCGATTTCAGTTTAGTTCTGATATTCAAATACATGTGACATTTGTATGACATTGTGTTCAAAATAGCTAAACGAGTTATCAATTAGAAAAAAATAATATGAAATGTCAGAAAATGTCTGCACTAGGCTAAATCCAGCTAATAGTGGATATTGATTACACGATCAATACTCTATAAAATCAATGTAATGTTTGCAAAATATTGTTATGATAAACAGGAGACGGGTATGACCTCAAAGGAGGAAGTTGTTCAAGAGGTTTTGCATACTATGTCCATCTCCATGGAAATGACTTAGCCAAACAGTGGCACGCCGTTAACAGTTAATAATTCTAATGGTAGACCCATGTTTCAGTGGTAGTTAAGGGCAATGCTTTCTACAAAGATCCCAAACACATGCGCTTTCACGGGCTGAGGAAGCAAACCAAAATAATCATGTCGTCAATATCCAGATGTATTATCCACATGAGCAGTTAGTGTAACCTTTAAGTATTCCAGACGTTCAGCGTATTTTCTTCTTAACAAAGTAAGTTAACAGTTAACTTAGTCACGTCAAAACGTTTTACAGGTGCTGCGCCAAATTAGTTATTTTGCCTGGTGTCTTCGATACTGCAAAGGCAGGTATGCACATAACACAAAACCAGGCTTTTTTTCCAAAATACGTGTAACTGTTACTAATGCTATTACGCTGCAGTTTAATGTAGACAAAGGAACAATTCTGGCGAGGGAAGCAGTTTCGGCACCACATGTGTCTGTACCAGGTTGTTTGGCGATCACTAGTGGGGAAATACATTGTTATAAAGATCAAGTATTAAACTAACCAGCTCACGAACTCACCCAAAGCTCTGTGCCCCAGTCCATGTTCAACTTGTAGCTCCAGATGTCTATTCCAGAGTACAAAGAACTTCCAAGTTATCCCAAAACTCGGAACTGGGCGCCTTAATCCCGGGATGAGAAATTGTATCCACCACCGTCTTCTTTAATTTATTTAACAAATAATGTAAAGCATCGTGGTTATTAATTTAGACGAGATCGTTATCAATCGTTGATTTAGTTTGTCTAAATATTTTTAATAGCGAAGGAATGAAAGATAAACTGGCTTTCCTATCCGCGTCACTCCCAAATCCTAATTCTTAAAGGGACAGTTCACTTGTGGCACTCGTGCACAAACATGTTGCATGCTTGTTAAAAATGTGTTCACCCAATATTTAGAAATTCGTTCATTTTAGAAACCGGTTGAAACCTTTTTTTTTTTTTTTTTTTACTGAGTTAGGTGATTTAAATGTTCAAAGGCCTGCCTCACTATTGTGAAATTAATATGCACATTATTTTCTCCCAATTAAATCAGATCGCCTGTCAGTTTAAAATAAATTAGACATTTATTTTGTTTGTCTACAATTAGGTCCTTCAGCAGACGCTTGTACCCAAAATGACTTACAATTACATGGTGCTATTACATGGAGCAGATAGGGGTTAGGCATCTTGCTCAAGGACTCTTACAGGTCGGCCAACTCTGGGGCTTGAACCCACAACCTTCCGGATAGGAACCCAGCACCCCGACTACTAGACTATCATGCCAGTAAAATATATGTAAATCTGTCTAAATCTACTTCCAAAATAAAAGTGAAATAAAAACAAAGATCGATACAGTAAAAAATCTGTAAAACAATAAAGGTTTATTCTCTAAAGCTGTACAATGGTGTAATACCATACACAATATTTAGCAAATATTAGAATTTTTTTTGCTTGTGGACGAAAGTACAGTAATTACCTGTAGACCTACAGGCGAATACAGTGGTATGATATCTTAAAGCTGTAGGCCTACCAGATATTTATTCGAGAAATTTAAGTCACTTATTTAACAGATCACAGAACCATGATAAAAAAAAATCTAAATTAAGTTTATATAGTGGTTCACGTGTTCAACTAGTGTTGTCCATAAACAATAGCCTATTAACCCTATGCTTTGTACAAAAAGACAATAAGCATACTGGATTATCTTGTTCTTTATTGTATTATTTAAAATAAACTTTCGCAAGCATAGGAACTGCAAACCGCCTAAAACCTAAAACCTCGTATTTACGGTCAAACTAATAATTTATGCCAGTAGATTCATGTTGACATTGTGTTGGAGATCATAAACTCCGCGTCTTCTTCTGCTAACGTAGTACCATCGCAGCAGCAGCAGCGCGACGAGGAGGATAAGCAAAATTAGAAGTGCTATCGATATCCCAGTTAGGCCAAGTAGACCTATGTCAGCTTTATCTGTAATACAAGAATGAAACGATCAAATTAATAGAAAACATGTACAATGTCATACATGTGCTTGGTAGGCCCTCAAAACATGACAATACTCGAATACGTGACTGTTTTCATAAGTCACAAAAATTACCTCTAACGTTCAGCCTGATGGACCTTGACACGCTCCCAAGTTTACTCGTGGCAACGCAGATGTAAACCCCATTGTTAGTAGACGTGGCTCCCGTAATATTAATACTCTGGCGCTCCCCAGTGGTATTTCTAATATTTACCGCGGAGGTGTATATCCAACGGACTACAGGGGGAGGATTACCCACAGCATTGCAGTCCAGATACAAATTATTACCACTGATGACTTCTTTGGTGTCGTTGCCCTTTTGGAACTCTGGGCCATCTGAGGAAAAAAGGGGTTAGGTCAGAGACCAGGCCAAAGACATAACATTGATATTTTAAAATATAATGTCTATACTGTAATTTTAAGGTCAGAAATACATTTTGTATCTTAATAGTTTTCAATTATTAACACGTACATAAAACGTCAACATATAACTCGCATTGAGCTGTTCCGTGATCGTTGGTTGCTCTGGTTATGTATTGGCCAGTATTGTGCCTTGTAATAGGCTTGTGGATCGACACCTGTATTCCGTCTTTGAACCATGTCACCGAAGGCTTTGGTGTTCCCTCCAGTTTACACTGAAAGTCAGGCACATGGTTCTCTTGGATCCCATAGCGGTCATCACAAGTGTATTCGGGTCTATCTGTGATAAAAGCAGATTAATACAATGATAATGTGCATTTAGGAATCACAGAATATGCTGATCTTTGCTGAAGGCAAGATTATATAGAATTATAAGGATGTAAAGGGCACCATGCACTCACATTCCACTGTGATGTCAATTGTCGCATTGCTTCTGGACTTCCTAAAGTTATTCATAGCTTCAAGTGTAAATGTTCCTGAGTCCATTCTGGTTAGTGGCATGGAGGAATTGATCAGTGAACTGCCACGATACCACAGAACAGTGGCAGGCGGGTTGGCACTGACTTTGCAGGGCACCATGCTCAATGTGAAATTATGCTCCAAGCCCTTATATTCACTTGGACATTCTCGGATCTGGGGTTTATCTATAAATACATAAAGTAGAACATTATATTGTGGTGCATTTTAAAATGTCTATTACAATTCCCTACTAGGTTTGTCTCTGATAGATGGAAATCTATGAATTACATTTACGGCATTTTGCAGACGGTTTTAAAGCGTCTTAAAGGTTTATTAAAAAGCAACGTATAAATGCATTTGTCAATAGCTGAATAGGCCAGCCTTCATTTTGTCATTAATGGTTGCGAGTAAACTCACAGTGAACATTGGCTGTGTACGGCTCCGAGACCACAGTAGGGGGAGGTTGCGGTCCCTCTGGTCCTAGGTCGAGCTGAGCTTCACATTTGTAGTTAACAGTGTCATCGCTGCTGCTGGGGGTGATAGTCAATCTAAAAGACTTGTTTGTTGGGTGTTCCATATAGCTACTATCACTCACTTCGCTCCAGATACGTTGTGTCCCATTGTACCAATGCACACTAAGGTTATGCACCGGTGCCACATTAAGGATGTCACATTTTAGTTGGTAGTCTGCGCCCTCCTCCATCTGACTCTGATTCACCAGTGAAATGGACACTGTATCTGGAGGTTCTGCATGCAAACGAGAGAGGAGTAAATAACTTTCATTAGCTTTGATTAATTTAGGATAAAGTAAATTTGTTATTTTAAAACTACTTTTGGCCTTATTTATGTGAATTTAGATGAAGGGACACTTGCAGCTTATACTTACTATACACAGTTATGGGAAGATATTTTGTACAGTTGTCCACATTGCGGCTATAGCATATGGGTTGTACTGAAAATTCTTCAAATTTAGGTACACTCCAAGTGACAAGTGTGCTATTATGTCTCATTAATTGTCCAATTGGAACCTCCCAGTTCACATCATCATTTTTAAGTAATGAACTGCAGTTGGCTGAAATTGGGTCTCCGTACTTCACCACCACCAGTCTGGCAGGCGACACCTCCAGAGAACACAATGCTGTGAAAACAAAAATCAATCCCATTCAATTAAAATAAAGCATTTCGTAGCAGCTTGGCAACCAGTCCAGTTAATTGCTGGGCCTATTCACCCCTGATTGCCAACAGTGAATTCAAAACTAGGCAGCAATTTTGGCACAACGTAAAGCTATTTACTTGAAGAAGAATTCCATAAGCATGTCGAGGATTCCTATCTATTACCTGGCTCAGATGCCCCTGGAATGGTCAAGGCATGTGGGCTGGATGTTGTAGGTGTCCTCATCACATGAACATGGAATTGCTTTGTTTTGTTTCCCCATTGGTTAGTGGCTGTGCAGTTGACATGCATGTTCTTTGTTACTAAAAACCTGACCGTTTTGTCCTTATGTCCTGTGCTCCACAGGAACTCCACGGGCTGAGGAATTCCATCAGCATCACAGTCCAGGGTCAGGACATTGCTCTCGTTCACATTGATCTGGTCCAAAGGCTGCTTGAACTCAGGGGCATCTAAACAGGCAAATGTGCATGTGCATAAAATGTAACCAATTATATTTAAGCAGGTACCTCAATTAGGAACAAATAGGTGGTCTGAATAGAGCAGAAAACAAAATTCCCTTGTTTCAATTGATATTCTATAGGGCAAATTGCATTTGTTAAAATACTGAATTCACAATGAACGGTGTAATACGGTATTGTGTTACTCACAGTTCAGAAAAATAGCAGGAGACTCTGAAACCACAGGAGGCACTTGTGGTCCGATATCCATATGAACCTCGCACCTGAACTTGGCTCCGTTGTCTTCTCTGCTGAGAATGACTGTAAGGTAAGAGGACTCAGAAACTGGTGTTTTGGTGTTGTTGGTGAAGTTTTCTGTCTTTATCAATTCATCCCGCTTGAACCACCTCACAGTGAGGTTTTGCACTGGAGCAACATTGATAATGTCACATTGAAGGGGATAATCTGCTCCTTCAAGGGCAAGAGGGTTGATGGGGTACAGGAAAACATCTGGCTTCTCTGTCAGTAGAAGAATGGAGTTTGATTATTTTGTTATTGTGTTATTGTGTTTGATTTTTCAATAATTATTCAATAATGTAAAATATTTCAATAGTGTAAGAAAAAAAGGCTTACTGTATAGAGTGAACGGGAGGTCTTTACTACATTCATACGTTTCATTTATCTTAATTTTACACTGTGGGTTTACATTCCAGTCAGTCATGTTAAACACTATCCAGTCAACAAATTGTTCATCAGAGACTTCTTCCTCTTCATTTACATTGATCCAAGATATCCCCTCATGCGGATATGTGCTGCTGCAGTTGGCCTCTAACAGTTGTCCATACTCTGCCACAAGCTCAGGAGGGTCCAGAGACAGAGGGCAGGAACTATCTGCATCTGCTGATACACAAAGATGCATGGTTTTATTGACCTCTGCTCACAGTGACAATGCTGTACCTCAGTGGAAAACTGGCATTCCGCAACCAAAGAAAAACGATTTTCTTTGCTTTTTTGGTCTCTGTTGTAGGCCGTGTTATGTTACGGGTAAAATTTACCCAGTATAACATCACTGGAATGTTTCTTAACTGTCTTTTTTCATCTGTACAAAATAAAATAAAAATGTAAAGGAACAAAAGTTATACACTTAGATGATGTTCTGGGTCAATTTGACCCAGTAGCTAAAGTGAATAGGGTTTGTTGTGGTCTTGCAGAAAGTAAATAGACCGGGCTAGAACAATTTTATAATTGTCACTGCGTTTCGCTTCTCCTTTCTGATCGAATCTCCTTTCTGCTCTAGATCAGCTCTTAGAATAATAGGCACTTTGCTGGTATTTACTGCTAGCAATTAATTATTTTTGGGGATTAAATGATATTTTAATTATTTTATTTAGGAAAATATTAAGTAAAGTATACTGAAAAATGCATAAGCTAAATAAATAACCATGATGACATGATGCTGTCATTATTCTAAGAGAGCCCGCAATTATAAGAACACACAAACACACATTTTTATCATATTGCCAGGAGCGCACACAGATTCCTATGGGATTTTCTTTCGACTGTTGGTGGAGACTGGAGACACACTATGATTCCCTCATGGGAAACCTCTCTCTCTCTCTCTTTCAACCACACATAGACACAACACCTCTCTAAACAAAAAACAACTGAATTATGAGGTTTCCGCCCATATTTGCTGAGAACTCAGTCTCTTCCTGTGATGGAGGGGAAAAACTGATAACTGATAAAACGGTCCCACACATGGTCCTACCCAACCTAAATCCCTGTAGAGATAGAAGAGACAATATACTGTAGAAGTGAACCATGTGGAGGACTCTTCTAACTTCCTCACAGCCTGAAAGTGAGGTTTTCATGTCAAATAATGGAAAGATTGAATGGTCCACATCCTCACATGTATGAAAGAGTGCATTCTGATAACATAAGATGGTCCGAGGTAACGCACGATATGCTTTCTCACACGTCATAATATGTCATACATATCACATAGTCGTCAATAAAAAAAATCCTCCTTCGCTTCTCCTTTCTGATCGAATCTCCTTTCTGCTCTAGATCAGCTCTTAGAATATTAGGCACTTTGCTGGTATTTAGGCTGCTAGCAATTAATTATTTTTGGGGATTAAATGATATTTTAATTATTTTATTTAGGAAAATATTAAGTAAAGTATATTGAAAAATGCATAAGCTAAATAACCATGATGACATTATTCTAAGAGAGCACACAATTATAAGAACGCAGGAATAACTCACCGCTCTGTAAAACCATTGTCAGCATCACAAGGTCCAACATCCACAGGGCCATCGTTGGTTTCAGCATGAAGTAGGGAGAGTAGACGTTGCTTCAGGAAGGATTTTCCAGTTTCTGGCTCTGAATAAGATGTGATCTAGGGTCAAAAGCGGTCCTGACGGTGTGTGTTAATGCCTGTTTCTAGAACTTAGACCGATGCTCTGGAATAATGCCTTGGCATAAGTGCAGACATAAAAGAGTGAATGTGTGAAGGGAAATTTACCGCCCTTCTGAACACAGGAAACATGCTGTTAACGGAAGCAAGCAGAAACTGTGAGAACTCCTCCCAGGTTTGTGAAATCATACACTGTTTTTGCACAAACTACTGCAACAAAGGTGTCCTAATAGATTACTTTTTTTATTAAAAATGTATTATTATACTGTATCCAAGGACATGTCCAGTAACAGTACTAGGTATTAGGTTTGCCAACCTATTGAATAATATCAGTAAATAAGAATAATTCAACAGGCAATAAGGGTGGATTTAACAAGTGATGCAAGCTTTCTTTGTGTTCCCTTTAGGCTCCAATCATAGATTAAATATCAAAATAAAACACACTGACACAAAATAACTGGTGTTACATTGTGGTAGGCCTATAGAAGTGAACTGTCTTCCTAAAATCCCTAGATACATATCTAAAAATCAACCATGTCTGTTTTGCAATCATCAAGTTACTAATTCAACACATAGTCCAAGCTTATTATGTGGGCTTGATCATCATGGAAACTCTCTTAAGAGAGTAGGATCCTCCATGGAACTCAGCCCAGTAGACTCCATCCTGGTAGCGACTGCGGTAGTGGCCGCCTCGATACCACACACCATTCAGGTTGGAATGTGCACACATGTGATACCACCAGCCTCCTTTCTGATAGTGAGCACAGTTACCTGAAAGAAGACATAAATAAAAAACAATTCAATAATTTAGTAATAAAAAATAATAACTTTTATCCAAATTTAATACATAGGCTAAAGTAAGTACAATTACAAGTATTAATGATGGCAAAATTTGGTTGTTGCGGGCAGCCCAGCTGACAGTCCTGCCTGGGCCCGGTACGAGATAATCTTAGATGGACCCCCCCGGCGCCCAGATCTCTCCTTTCCCCTCGCTCTTCCTCTCCTCTGCTATTTTTTCAACAAATACGCCTATTTAGTTCTAGAAAAGGGGTCCCTACACCTCCCTTTAAAAAAATACAAATAAAATTCCTTCTTTCTACTCTGTTAGATCAGCTCTTAAAATATTAAGCACTTTGCAGTTAGCAATTATTGACTGCTTGAGGAGTGAATTATAACTTTTGAGAAATGTTCTACAAATGCATAAGGGAAGTAACCAACCTTGTTACATGATGCTGCGCTTATTCTGGGAAAATGTTATTTGCTTGCAAAAACTGGTGGTTAACCAGTTCAACTGTTGACAAATGTACTAATTGTAAGTCACTTTCGATAAAAGCGTGCTAAATACTGTATATGTAAATGCAGAGAAGCAGATTGGCGTGTGAGCTTTCGGCGCTCGAAAGTTTTAATAGCAAAGTTACAAGGGATTTAAAAAAAAAACGCCCACGCACGCACGCACGCACACACACACACACACACACACACACACAGATGAACGCAGATATAAGCGACAGCATGCATGAACAATAACCGACAATTCCCATCAGCCACCTCAAGCTTATAAAGGCACAGGGAGAGGGTAGATGAGGGCATGAGAAACAGGTGTGCACAGTTTGGGGCTTCCGGGGTGCGCTCGATGTATAAACGGCCGATGGCCGGTAGTTCACTAGCGAGCTCGACTGGGGAGGGTTATTATCTGTTACAACTATCCAGTAACTAGGAAGTAAAACGGTGAGTAGCCTACCAGATAAAGGTTGTATGCACCTGTTCAAGTATAATTTACGTGTATAGAGAGTAATGTAGGATTAATAAAGAAGAGTAAACAAAACTAGAACCCAGGAGGTATTTGACCTGAGTAGCTGTCCTTGTCTCGATCCAGAGTGGTGAAGGCCTTGTTGTTGTGCCATGAGAGGGAATCCCCAGCATTTCCATGGTATTCCCCCAACCGTAGACGGTACCAGTCCCTTTCTGGTTCTACGTGAAAACTGTTGTATTCTGCGAACATCTGCCGGCCGTGCCAGTCCTCCAGGGCCACTCGTAACTTGTAGCGGGCCTGCTTAGTCAGCCAGTAGAGGTGCTCCAGGCCCAGCCAGTACTCTCCATCGAGGTTACCAAAGCCTTGCTGCAAAAGAGCAACACAACAATTTAATCTTAGCCTAGGCTTGCCATGGTTGTGATTTGAGTGTTTGTTCAGTGGAAAAGAGGTTAGAGTCACACTGTGCTTTATCCCTATTTCTGGTGTACTTTATCACCATGAAAACCACCGAGTTGCTTGGGGCCCATAGACTCTTTTCAGAGATGGGGAAATGTGTAAAGTAAGTAAATTACAATGAGGTCTAGAGCAGACGCTTTGATCCAAAGCTACTTGTATCAAGTATCACAAGGAGCAGATAGGGGTTAGGCATCTTGCTCAAGGTAGCCCTACTCTGGGGCTCAAACCCATGACCTTCCGGCCGAAAGTCGAACAGCCTGACCACTAGACTATCCTGACCCCTGAATTCACCTTGTACTGTTCCCAAGTCCTGAAGAAGTTGACGGATCCATCCTGTCTCCTCTGGATGACAGTCCAGCCTCCCTCAGCCATGCTCTGCTCACACCAGGCCTGGAGGAGTCTGTTGGTACTCAGGGTCCGAAGCAGATAAATCCCAGTGGTGTTTTCTCCAGAATCTAGCACGTGCTGGCAGTCCCGCCAGGGCCCTGAGGGACAAACACACTGCAGTATGCAGGAGATGCAGTATATAGAGCAGTGGTTCTTAACCTGGGTTCGATCGAACCCCAGGGGTTCGGTGAGTCAGTCTTAGGGGTTCGGCGG